>OX421974.1:79882676-80157676 GCA_949128135.1 Parasteatoda lunata | reverse complement strand
ATAGGTTAAAGCAACATTTCTTTGTCATAAAAAATTTGATGCATTGAATAAAAAAAGTATTTTTTTTTTTAATTTAAATTTAGTAGAGGAAAAAATATAAAAATAATACGTTTCTTTTTCCGTGATTTAAATTTCTTTGGTGATAAGATTGATTCAGGTAGTTCAACTTAATTAATACTGATTTATTAAAATTGCTGGATAAAAGGATAAATGATAAATGTTCGGCAGAACGGGAGTTCGAATCCGGACGGCCGAAGAATCCCCGTGAATAAAATGGTCATTGGTCACGTTAAATCTGTCGGTGTCACAAAGTCCACCAAGTTTCCATAACAAATCAATGCCTCTAGGGAACTGATCAAGAAGTTGCCTTGTCTTTTGGATTGGGTTCGAAAATTACAAGACTACGGAATAAACACTGATAGCCTTAAACTCTAATTTGGACGGTTGTTCAACAACGGTTATAAAAAAAATAGTCAATATTGAGCGGTGATGGTTCAGGGGATCGAGCATTCGCCTTCCCATGAGGTGAACCGGGTTCGAATTAAAGCAGTGACTGGTCGATACGAATTCGCATCCGACTTGCACCTACCACTGTTCTGACGTAAAATACCTTCAGTGGTTGACGAATTGAGAGTTAGAGTCTCCTTGCCGGCAGGCTAACCGTGGGAGGTTTTCGTGATTTTCCTCTCCATGTAACGCTAATACCGGTTAGTTCAACCAAAAAGTCCTCCACGAAGGCAAATTTCTCCCAAAACCTGATCAATGAGTTCTTTTGTCTTCTGGATTGGGTACAAAATTACAAGGCTACGGAGAAGAACATTAGTAGTCGTAAACCCAAAATTTGGTCGGCTGTTTAACGACGGTTATAAAATAAAATAGTCAATATTCAAAGCAAAAAATATAATAAATATAGCGGTTAATATGCTAATTTTTAATATAGAGACATATTTTCAATTAAAAAAATTATGAGATTTATTAAATCTCTATTATTTATTATGATGATTATCAAACTGATATAGATTTTTAAATTAAGAAAATTTTAATTTCTTAAATATATGTGCAAAAGGTTTTTAAATGTTTATTTGTTAACTAGGTCAGAAATTGTTTCTTTTTATTCTTTTATAGTTATAAATGGGAAATAGTTTTACCTTTTTAACAATATGTAACAATAACCTTATAAGAAATTGGAAACTATTTTTTTTTTCTTTGTTGAGTTTCTTGCATATTTAAAAATTTTGAAATAAAGAATGTGAGATAAGCAGGTAAATTCAGAGGTATTTAATAATCAGGAAAAATAATATAAAGAGGTAGCATCAATATAAGTATGTTTAATGCAACAGAATTGCTTTTGTCTTTACTTATTCCAACATAACTAATCCGCATTAGTTTTAAATATGCTAGCATGATTTTTGTTACAAATTAGCTAGTGGTTAATAAAATAAAGCAAATGATTATTAGCCCCGCCTTCTAAAATACCTATAATAAAATATTTCGGATGCACTTTTCGAAATGTAAGGAAAAAATTGAAATTTAGAAAAAATCTTTCATAAAGGAAAATGATGGTCCATTAAATAAACCAAATTTCAACTTTGTTGTGACGTTTCAGCAGAAAAGAAACCAAAAACACTTGGTAATTTTTACGACACTTGATAATTCTTGAACTAATAAACGAATAATAATATTTTTTATACCATCGTACTTATTGTACTTTTTTATTCATACTTTCGTAGTTACAAGTTTATACAACTTAATACCTTCAAATAAATTAAAATTTTAAGTGAAAGCTCGTGAAAGAATGGTTTTTTCAATACTTCAAATTTCAAGTCTGCAACTGTATTTTTGCGACCTGCAGCGCGGCGAACATGGTGCAACTATTCAACAGCTGATAATTCTCGAACTAATAATCGAATGTAAATTTTTATAATCCCTTGTACTCCCTGCACAGTTTTCTGCATATTTACCGTAATTTGCATATTGCATCCCGTAATTTGTAATTTGCATACTTACCGTAATTATAAAATTATTATGATATATTGTAATTATATCATTATAATTTTATAATAATCTTATAATTTTTGCGCAGCAAAAAAAAAATTTTATGTTGAAAAAAAAAAGTTTAATGCGAAATTGATCATTCAAAATAGCGGCGGCGGTCTTTAAGAGTTTTGTAATATAGAGAGATAATATTTTCGACAACCAGGTAATATTATCAAATACCTTATTAAATAAGACAATTTTATGATTAATAACTAACTATAAAAAAAGGGGACAGTTTGCTCTTGGTGTACGGAAAATAAAACTGAACGAATAAAAGCCTCAATATCTTAAATCCGGCCCAGAGTATGATATTCACGAAAAACAATTACTAGTAGAATTAAATATATTTGAATTATAAATGTAGAAAATAACCTAAAACATCATCACTCGTGGCAAACAAAATCATTGTATAAATTATATAGTATTTGTTAAAGGCTTATTTTACATTTTTTAACAAGTTACAGTGTGTTAATATTATTTTTATACTTGTTGAAATTTTTTTTTAACTTGTCCCTAACTTGGTACTGTATTGTTCCTTAAACATAATGAAACATTTTTAATAAAATTCTTGAGCATTGTGACATTCGGCACTAGTGGGTAGGACTAGATGCCATGGGGTTACTGTACTCACCTATTTCCGTGAATGCTATATGTTTCTTTGACACGAATGAGTTTCTTATTTTATCTTCGAAAGTTGAAATTTTTCAAAAATTTATGTTCTGAAAAGAATTTTCTTTTCTTACGTTTACGCTTCCTACTTCCCACATCCAATAATTTTTTACACTTCTTTTATGATTCTTTTAAGATGTATTAGTGAACACAAATCATTTTACTTAGTAATCACTTTATTGAGGGGTAACTTAAGAGAACACCATACCTATGTATATTCTTCAGCCTTACCATGGAAGAAACTTTCGACGCAAATTTTCTTTCGCAAATTAATTTAAAATTTAAAGTATAAGTAAAGTGAGTTTAAAAAAAACTAGAGTAAGCCATGAAGTTTCAGATACCGAAAAGAAACTTGTAAAATATCAAAATGGAAATAAATTAAGAGAAAATAATTAGGATTACGCAATGGAGAAGCTCTCTTCCAATAATTTGTTTTCATTTTGATACTTTGAACTTTTTTTTCAGCAATTGATACTTTATGGCTTGTTCTAGGTTTGATAAATTCAACTTTTTTTCTTTTAAATTTTAAATTAGTACAATGCTGATTAACTTTTTTTTAATCATTTTATTAAAATAACATTTAAAATTAAAGTTTTATTATCATAATAAGTTTTCTGGGTTTAAATATTGCAACTTTTATGGAAATTTCTATTTTCTAAACTCTTATTTAATTTTTTGGTTACTTAAAATAATTCTTAATCGTCTTTGACCAAAGGGACTAATTAGCAATTGTTCTAAAAGTTAATCATGTTTATTAATATTTTGCAATTTCGTATTCATTATTTTAATCGCATGAGTTGACTGACTAATCATTTACAAAGCTTATAATAAAAGTGAAGATATATTATTTGCTGTTTAATAATTATGAAACGGTTAATAAGCTTAGAGCAATAATAGAGTTAATAAGTCCGGTTCAATTAGTCCGGTAAAAAAAAACATTTTGTTTATAAAATATATAATTATTATAATTTCATGTAAAGACATTTTGTTAATATTTAAGAAACATGATAAATGAATATTTGTGGTAAATGCCTTTAAATAAGAGATAAGGAAATAATTTACACGGGTAAACAATACTTTTATAATTTTAATTAATATATACTAATTACCACCAAAAGTCTGAATCTTCATGAGGGAAAACTGGATCATATCATTTAAATTTCTAGCCAATAACATGGAAAGCGGCTTTTATGCCATAAGGTTTTGATTTCACATAGAGAGATTCAAAAAGTTAAAACGTGCATTTTCTCACAGAGAATTTTAACAGTTTTCTTGATATTCTTCTTTCAATTTTTAATTACTTGATTTTTCTGGCAAGTCTTGGAAATGGGCGCCTATTTTTGAATGCTTGAAACATGCTAACTATTATTTCTGATTTGTATATTTTTGAAACAAATGAAGTAGTTAAATAAGTAATATATTTCCGCTTCAGTTTCTTGGGATTATTCATTTAAGAGAGAGGTATATTTAACAGACCATATTTAAAATTATTTCAACATGAAGCATTAAAATTAATAAACGAAATTAAGGAAAACAGAGAAAACCAAATAAAGAACAATTGCATCCCAATGTAATTCTTATTTCAACAGTGAAAAGGTATGTAAATTACAGTTTGGCTTCAAAAATAACAATGGAGAAGATCTCATGTTTTTCCCCTAATTTAATACTATATTGTTTTCGGAAAAGCACATATATCAGGATCTTACAAGCAATTAAATTAAATTGGTGAATTTTGTCAATTGTTTTTATACTTTCCGCCTTTCCCAATCAAGAGCATTCACCCAATATTTACCATCTTGTCTAGTTACTTACTTGCAAGAGCCAACACCAGGTTTAATAAAAATGAAGAAACGCATATATCATATTTATAACTATATTGAAAAGACAGAGTTGAATTGTTATTATTCATGTCATATGTAAACATAGCTTTGAAATGAAACTTAATTTTACAAAAACTTGATATTTCGGTACACATTACATTGTTCAATGCCCTTTTCGCATCTTTCTGGATTTTGCAGATTAAATACCGAATTATGAATTTAATTTAAGATTTCAACTGACATTTAGTTAGCTTAGTTTCATGATACACGGTTTTTCTTTCAACGTCGAGTGGAAAAGAAATTAGATAACTTTTACCAACATATTTAAAATGTAAAACTAGAGGGATATAATATTCTTAAAAAAGTTTAACAAAGCATTAAGTTAAAATAATTAATAAAAAAAAAAACTGAAATTTCGTCAAAATAAATTTTCTTTCCTCATTCTTGTAGACTCGTAATCAAATAATGATTAGGATTTCAAATAGAAACTTAGGTTTAAAAAGAAGTTAAGCTTCTTTAAGTTTTCCTTCTCATACAGAAACTCCTCATTTTTTCTGAGCACTCAAAATTTCATTGTTAATAAATTTAATTATAAAGATAAAAACAATTCATAAAATAGTTTCGCATTGCAATGTATCCATGAAATCTATTGATTGAGTTAGATTCATTTGTTGGAAAATCACAATGAGAACCGTTAAACTAGTATCCAATAATGTAAAAGAAATTCTAATTCTTTTATATCTCAGAAAATTATATAGATTATTGTATTATTTTTACTTAAATTTTAAGGTTATTAATTTTTAAGATTTCTTCGACGAAAGAGGGAGTGATTGATTTAAACCAAGTAATCATGTCCCATGTTTCGTTAAAAATTTATGAAACACTTAATAATTATGTGGTCCAACGTGTTAAAAAGGTTCTCTTTTTAATATCAAATTAGTAAATACAGTAAAATTTTCATAATTTTATAAACTAATTCATGTAAAATATAAAAATACCCACAAAATTATATATTTCAATGCAACACGCTAAGCACAAGAAACTTGATTTTGGATTGCGATTTCTTAAAAACTTTTACTTAAAAAAAAAAAATCTTAAGCAGTTTGTATATAAGGCATTGTTTGCACATATCTTTTCAAAGTCTTACCAATCTTAATTTTTTTAAAAGATTAAGTAGCATAATATTTGATATTTGAAAATATCTTAAAGTCACATACAATCTATTGTTGTCGAAAAAAATAACTAATAAAATCAAAGGAAATTATATGAAATTCGTAAAAAAAGAAAAACTTTCATAAGATTAATGATATTCAGTATATTCTTTAAATGTAAGTACATTAATAATTAATAAATAAACAGCTAATATTTTTGAAAACTTAATACATACCTCATTAATGTCCCATAAAACTACTTTAGCACCTAATTTAGCTAGATTAATGGCCACTTGACGACCCATGCCATGTCCACCACCTGTAATAAGCACCACTTCGTCTATAATATCTTTTCGATCTTTTGGCCAAACATTCAGTCCCCATTCCCTAATTGTAATATATATAAAATTAAAAGTAAATTTCAATAAATCGAGCAAAATATCAAACCAATCTTCCGATGGAATTTCATTGGCTGTCATTTTTAACAGTCACCCAAATGTCTTTCTGCGACCACTGTTACAAACCGAGTGCAGTCATTGAGATGAAACAATTGTCAGAGAAAATCAGATAAACATTATCGCGATAAGCCTGATAAGTTGAGGAAAACACAGCTGGTGAGTAAATTACCCTGATTTCAAAGAATGCATTCACGACAGAGAGTTAACTCTCGTGCTTGCTGTGGAGAAATCACAAGGAAGTATCTAACGAAAAAAAAAAAATCCCTAATCTTGGTATTGGAAGTAGTGAACCGAAACATTTATTTATACGCAACTTTTCGGGAAGAATTATGGAAAAAATAAATAAAATAAACACCTTGAACTTAGCCTTATACATCTCTTATTAACAGAATTTTACATTTCTTTAGACATCGTTTTATTCGTGATTATAAGGTTTAAAAAGCTTCAAATTAACGAAGCTAATTTTGAATAAAATTGTTTACTTTTTCACAGTAATAAATTCTAATTGAGCATTCGCAATCGTTTGTAGTTTTGTTTCACAATAAGAGATGCACTGAATGCGGACAAGCAGTATGGAATTCTTTAAACACAAATAAAATACAAAGGAATTTTAATAAACTGTAATCATTAAAAAAGATCTGAATTAATTGTCGCCATCATAAAAGAAATAAATAGTTTAGTATTTACAAATTTTAATTTACGTTTTTATATATTTTAATTTCATACCTCTGTATTTACTTATTTTTACTTGTATACTTAACTTATAAACTGCTGTTTGTAGAAAATGCAACACCATGAAAGAATCATCAGAATCAAATGAAATTTAATGCAGAAACGACTTGTACTGATACAAATAAATGATGAAATTTTCAAAACAAAAGAAACAAATTAAGCGTCCGAAATCAGTATTTGGTGCAGCCACCACGCGCTGCAATAAGTGCTGCTATACGACGTGGCATGGAGTCAAACAGATGTTGAATATCTGCTTGAGGAAGAGAATTCCATATCGCTTGTATGCGCAACCAAAGTTCGTCTTTGGAAACTGCAGGACGCGGATCACGAGTGAGACGCCGACCAACCATATCCCACACGTGCTCAATAGGCGACATATCCGGCGAATAAGCAGGCCAAGGAAGAAGTTGCATGCGTTGTGCTGAACAGAAGTCTCTAACAGTCCGCGCAACATGTGGGCGTGCATTATCCTGCTGAAAGATAGCTCCAGGGATGCCTTGAAGGAAAGGAACGACTTCGGGCTGTAGCACTTCACGGACGTATCTGTTGCTATTGAGATTACCCTCAATTCGTATCAAATTGGATCGTCCATGATACGAAATCGCACCCCAGACCATAACTCCGGAAGTTCGACCACTATGTCGTTCAATAATACACTCAGGAAGGCAGCGTTGACCGGCATAACGTCTAACACGAACACGGCCATCATGGGTCCACAAATTGAAGCGTGATTCATCTGAAAAGACAACTTGGTGCCAATCAGCTCGCCAGTCTCTGTGCTCAAGAGCCCACTGCCGACGCAGCCGTCGATGATCCGCCGTGAGGGGAATCCTGTATAATGGCACCCTTGCACGCAATCCACGGCGCAGCAGACGACGACGAATTGACGAAGCCGACAATTGTACACCTGTAGCAGTAGACCAATGTGCTGCCAGCTGCCTGGAGGAAGCTGTGCGATCATTCACCGCCATGCGGAGCAGGTGTCGATCATCGCGCTCTGACGTCACCTTCTGTCGTCCAGTGCCTGTTTTTCGAGTTGTTCGGTGCTCGTCGGTCCACTGCTTCCAAACTCGCATCACTGTGGAACTGTTCCGCTGCATACGAGCTGCTATTGCGCGATAGGAAAATCCTCCTTCTCGAAGGCCGATTATCCTCCCTCGTTCAAACTCCGTAAGTTGCTTGAATTTCTTATTCTTCCGTCGTGGAGGCATACTCAGGTCTCACTAAACGTTTGCCACTAACAAATAATCATAGACTATTTTCAACGTCCCGCTACAGCACTTTATTTATACGCTTTCAGCATCAATTCAGAGGGCGCTGCGCGCGCCACGCACGCGCGATGGCTCTGAAACTTTATTAATTTGCATAATATCCTATAATTGACATTTGCTGCGAATTTCATTTGATTCTGATGATTCCTTCATGGTGTTGCATTTTCTACAAACAGCAGTTTATATGTATTTACATTATAAAATTTTAACTTTAATTATGCATTAATATGTTTTGACCTATTTATATAATCTCTTAAGTCTCAGCATCCAATATGTAGGATAACATTTGGTAAAAATTTTATCACTTAAAAATAATATTTTTGGATTTTTTTTCTTTTAGATTATAATAAAATAAATAATTACAGCGATATAAATTATTAACTTGCTCTTTATGTACGTTACTTTATCTTGGGCAGATAAACCTACTAAGGGCCACAGTCCAATATATATTAAACAATATTCGGTACGATTTCATCTCTCAAAAAATAATATTTTATGATTTCTCTTTTTTTTTCTGTTAATATGCTTTAACAACGTGATTGGTTTTCACTCGTTAGTCGAAATATTTAATTACAATGGAAAATTCCGAGAAAGGTTAAAAAAAAAAAAAAAAAAAAAAAAAAAAAAACTTGATTCTAGTGATCTTTTAACGAGCAAGTGATTAATTATTGATATTAATAAAATCAATATTTAATCACTTGCTGTTAATCAGGTAGATCTAATTACTCAATTAGTGCAAGTTTTGTATGGATGCATAACTTGAACCATTTGAAAATTTCGATTGCTATCTTGCTAACAGTTTTTTTTATAAAAAAAAAAAAAAAAAATGGAATTCTAAATTAAAGAAAAATACTGCTCGTTAAAATTTATCTAGCAATGTGAACAGAATGTTACGCTTGCATATAATATTGCGTTTTCCCTCCTTCTATTTTTTTGCACTTTTAAATATTTTCTCAATTTTTTTTTATTGAAAGTAAAAGTAATGCATTAATTTAATTAGTAAGATGTTTATATGTTATAATTATGAGTATACTACACATTAATGATAATTTTAAATCTTGATTATACATTGTTATAGTTTGATAGCATTAATTCATTACGGGTTTTTTTCGCAACTGGTGGTCATGATTTGATACTTTAACGAAATTATTTTAGGGAGGGAGCCAACAAAAACTATAGAAAATCTATTATCCGATTTTGAATTTCATTCTTATCATTAAATTTATATATTTTAAAAAGATATTAGTATATTTTAAAAGACCTAGTTCGTTCTGCCCTCCCATCGCCGAAACTAACTGATTAACACTGCTTTATGTGCTAGCGATTTTATGCTGCATTTCGCATGCACATTCCTGTACAAAATCTGTTCTTATTTAAGTCGGGGACAAAACTGTTAACCCTCGGATATTCGAACCTGAAGGTGGGGTAGAGGGTCATAACAATAGTCAATGCCATCAATGCGTCAAAGGAAAAAAATGTAATCTTTGAGCTGTAATCATATGAAGGCTGCCATCAATTTTAAAGAAAACATTTCCCATGAAATAGCATCCCATCTATATTTGGCTTTACCTCGCTATTCTGGCACACACAATTAAAATTTTTATGCGGCAATCGATCTCGAACTGATAAAGGGAATTTAATCTAAGGCAGGTGTCTGAGATAATTTAATTATAGGGTCAGATGCAGATACGAACAGCCGGGGATAGATAGAGTGGTACCCGTGTCAGGGGTCAGTAATATGACCATGTTAGTGTGTCACACATAGTACCATTCATCATGAAATACAGTGACATGAGGTTATAAACCTTGAGGTGAGATCAAAAGAAGTGAGGTTGGAAAAAGAAATTATACTTTTGAGATTTTAAACTTTTATAGTAATATAATACTTAATTTGATTCGGATAATATATAGTTTCATAAACTCAATTTATTTTGATTGGGTGTAAAGTTCAAATAATATGTCTATTTCTATTCTATCTTGTGTATATGGAAAATTTCTTACAGTTGTATTAAATTTAAGAAAATTTTAAGTTTCATCTAGTTTTCAATCAGTCGAATGTGATGAGTGCACTGTCTAGCCTATATACAGAAGCTTCCTTTTCTTAAATTACATGCAGGGGCAGAGGATCACCGCCCGCCTACACATTAAAAAATTATACAGGAATTCTTGGCGATTTTCTTTTATCTGCTACGTTTGGGTAAAATTTTCAGTACATACTTTTAAACTTTTAATATTACTGGTAAATATATTTTTTTCTTATTTATAAATTAGTGTGTAAATTTAAATAATGCGTCTAGCGTCTAGCAAATTCGATTCGAAATATAGTCCATTTTATTATTTGCAGCATATACACTACACATATTGGTTTCATATACACAACTTATATTGATTGCGTGCAAAGCTTAAATATGTTTGTTTCTATCTTGTAAACTATAAATTGGTTTCTGTTTCATTGAAGCAGAGAAAATTCAAGTTACGCCTACTTTTCTAACCCTCGATTAGCAATTACTATAAGCAGAACTGTTTTATTTTCTCCATGCTTCAAAAATATTATCGTATAATTTTCACTTATTTTTATAAATGTTAATCGATTTAGTTGTAACTGTGATTTAAAATCATTTATATTAAACTAGAAATCCAAGAAATAAATAGAAATCGTAAAATTTACTGCCACTTTTAAAGGTAAAAATAAAATTTGACGCAAAATACGTAAAAGTTAGCGGTTACTTTTCACTTTTTCTTCTATTTCTAATCTTTGTCTACTGTCTACATCTCTGCACCTGTCGCTTCAGGCTAACCGATCTATCGATGGATGTTAAATTAATATCTAAATTCTCATACCTAATACGAGTATATGTAGTTGGAGAAGGAGGTTGTTGACAACAGATTTGCTCGTGTCATGACAACACCTCCTAGAAGAAGGAAGGCCTCAGCGTGGATCAATTTAGTAGTCCGATGTGACGAAGTTAACTGCACAGTGCGCAATTGATGAAAAATAAGAAAGATGTCATTACGTTTGGGGTACTAAGCTGCGCAGTGGTTGAAAATACGAAATATGTCATTACGTTTGGACTACTAAAGGATATTTATGGTAACCCGCGCTGAGGCCTACTCTTTTCTAGGAGGTGTTGGTCATGCTGATGTAAGTGCTTGTATATGGTACTAAGGATAGGTAGGTAGGTTCCTTATTTACGTCGCACTAGAGCTGAATAATGGGCAATTTGCAACGGTCTTGGAAACATCCTTGAGAATGATCCGTAGACATGCCATTGCAATTTTGATCCTCTGGAAAGGTGGTGGCTTCCCTGCTTCGGTAGCCCAACGACCAGTGCAAAGTCGAGCACTTTACGGTAGAAAAGTTTAACGAGGACCGATACCGTGCACTCTCGGTCCCTACACAGGCTGATCAAAGTGGTAAACCACCCACTTATTGACTCCAACCAGTGATGCTTGACTTCAGTGTTCTACTCAGAACCGTGTCTTTACGATCAGTTACTAAGGACAGCGTCCGATGGAAAGAAAGGTGTGACTGGATTATGTTTAGCTGTTACATCAATAAGTTCTTGTTGAAATTATCCGCGTAACAGCGAATGGCTTTGCTGTATTCAGTTTTTCAATGTAATGAGATATTTTGTCTATTTTCTTGTTTTTGTGTATAATTTCTCTTGTCATATATCTCAGTGCGTTTAGCATGCATCATAGTATTTGTTTTGGAAGATATCGATTTTGTGCTTTTGAGATGTAGTTGCAGTTGCCCTTGCTGGTGAAGCACAAATGATGATTGGGCGTATTCACATGATATAAAGTAGACGTTTGTTGTAAAGATTTAATCTTCCCCGATTAGTTTGTTCCAGGTAATGATCCTCGCATTGTGCTTTTTAAAAAGTAGCGCTACTGCGTAGCGCTAAAAAGTAGCGCGCTGAAATAATTGTTTTCTTTTAGAAATAAATATTTATTTATTAATAATTTGATGTGCCGTTCCACAAAAAAGTAGCGCAGCACCAAAAGTAATGAAATAGATGATAATTTTTAAAGTTCGACTATCAGATCGAATACTGGTTAATTTTATATAATAATAGCTTTAATATTAGACAATAGGATTCAAGAGTATTGCGTTTTCTAGCACGGCAGTATTATATTGCATCTTGCCAGCATTAGATCACATCTTTTTGCTACCTGGGGCCGTGATATGTTCTTCCCAGTTAAGATTGGGTGCTATAGTAACTCCAAGATATTATAACTTTAACCAATATATCGGAATCTCATTTGAGAATAGGTTTAGTTTTTCTGCTATTTGTGCTATTGGCTTATGTTGTCTGACTATAATGAGGTTTAGATTTGTCTGTTAGAAATAATTTGTAAACATTATTTTCAGATCTCGATAACATTTCGAAAACGATTTGAAAGAAAAAAATTAGATTGCCATGCAAGACTAACATACAAAGTGGTGGATAGCTGTTCTCTTTAAAAATTATACTAATTTAAGAATCAATTCGAATTAGCCGCTGAGCCCAAATTTAATGTAATTAAACAATTGTCCAAATATAATTTTTTTTTTTTAAATATTAAATTATATACAAGGATTTATTTGAAATAGACGGAAAAAATTTTGAAAATTCCATACTTTTCTAACTATAGTATATTTTCCTATATTACGCTTAAAATAACAATACGCTCTCTGTGGAGCCGTGTTGACTCATGGGATAGAGCACTCGCCTCCCAATGAGGTGATCCGGGTTCGATTCACAACAAAGGCTGATAGAAACGAATTCTGCATCCAGTTTGCACCAATCACAGTGCTGACGTAAAATATCCTCATTAGTAGGAGTTTTAGTGGTTTTCCTCTCCATGTAACGCAAATGAGGGCTAGTACCATTAAAAGTCCTCAACAAAAGCAAATTTCTCCCAATACTTGATCCAAGAGCTACTTTGCCTTTTAGAGTGGGTTCAAAATTATAAGGCCACGGACGGATGAACAGCCAACCCGAAAATTGAGTTGGATGTTCAACGACGGTTATAAAATAAAATGAAATCAAACTGGTTTTGCAGTTTTCAATTCCGTTTTTCTTAATAGCTATTCTCAAGATTTCAATATTGCTTTTTCCCGCTCTTAAAAAGTAGTTTGAGATCCCTATTTTGTTTTTGTTTTTTAACTTAATTCTTAGAGATATTTCTAAAATTATGTATGAGGACGTAGATGATGGAACACTCTACATAGTATCAAGTTGTTTCAGTTTTCATAATTATATATTGAATGTTAGCTAAAGATATTGACTTGATTGGGAAATATAATTATTTTACGTTTAATGCCATGTTCTTGTCATACATTAAGAAAAAGTCACTTTTATCAATTCATGTGTGTGTTTATTTCGGAATATATATATATATATATATATATATATATATATATATATATATATATATATATATATATATATATATATATATATATATATATATATATATATATATATATATATAATTTCAATTTTATCGAAAAGAAATACCGTGAATTTTATAAAACCTTCTGATTGCGCATCAGAATCGTGCCCCAAATTTTTTGCCGGATCTCTTTTTCCTTTTCCTTACCTGAAAGACTTGAACTGAGGTGTAAAAGCAAATAGCCTTACAACTCTTCATAAATCATAAATTTATAACAACTTAAGTAAATTTGGTTTTAGTACAGCATTTTTATACAAATAACATCTTTAAAAAAATAAAAAATGTTAGATAATAAGTTCAACGTTTAAATTTTGAAATATTGGAAAATCAAAAATAATTTCATTTCCATTTCTTCATTTTAAATTCAAATGTTATTTTCAAAGTATTAAAACGAATACTATTTTCTATGCCCAGAAAGTAGATCCAAAAATTCTCTTCTTGGTTGCCTATAGCAACAGGGACACACAATATTATGACGTCTCGTCATTCATTCAGCTTTTTTATGGTTGCTTTAAATTGTTTCACTTTATATGGGGAGGTAATTTGGCATTTTTTAAACTTTCGCCATATATATAAATCTTTATTGCTACCCAATTTATTACCCAATTTTTTTCGAAATTTTGTCTACCCCGTATTTCAAGGGTCAGAATTCCAAATATGTAAAAAAAAATATATGTTTATTCAGAGAAAGTACGTTTTTGTGTCTGATTTCGTAACATAATTAATAGTTAGCTCTAATTAATTAGCATATTTGAAGTCACCCCCAGGAACCATTAAGATTGGCATTTAGTTTGTGAAAATCCGATCATTAGAACAAAAGTTATTCAGGGTGATTCGTTTTTTGTTTTTTTTTGCGGACTGTACAGTCAGGCTCCAACGAGCGTTTGTCTTTCTCGAGGAGCAGACTTATGGAATCATTTATAGGTGAATTGTACTTTACATGTGGCAGACTTCGCATTTTCAGCTCCAACGAGCGGATTTTTCTGGCGGCGCGAGTTCAAACATTATTTATTGCGTATGGAAAGATTGCACACATATAATGCCATTGTAAATAATGGTAAACTTATTAAATGTATAATGCTTTTTTGAGTCAGTTGTAAAAACATTTAACCCCAAAATAGCTGTTAAAAAAATGCAAAAATGATTCAGAGTGCCATACTTTGATGATGAATGCACTTAGAAACATTTTTTTACAGTTGTGAAAGATAGCCAGTATGTCTTATTTGCAATGAAGCTGTAGCAATTTTTAAAGAATACAACATTAACCGACATTTTAATGCCAACTACGAAGCAACTACGAATGTGAAAGAATACAAAATGCAGAAAGTTTTCTTAAAGAATTGTCAAGGCAACAAAATTTTTTCAAGATAAACAGTGTTCAATTTGCATCTACGCATACAATTTACATTGTAGCATACAATATTGTTAAAAATTATGAATCTCTCAGTGACGGGGTGGGAAGTTCGATAAACAATGAATGTTCCAAGTTTGTAATGTTTTATGTCCAGACATGAAAAATAATTTTGAGGCCATAAACTTATCGCGAAAACGGTGACTTCTAGAATAGAAGTCATGTCAAAAATTGCACAATTTAAATTCTGCTCAATAGCTATGGGTGAAAGCACTGATATAATTGATACTGCTCAATTAGTGTTATTTATAAGAGGTATTGATGAGAACTTTGATATTGCCGAGGAACTGGCACGCGCGTTATTTAAAGTGAACTACCACGGTATGTGATATTTTTCGTGAGTCTCAGGAAGGGTTATTAACTTTGAAAGTAGCAATAACAAAAAAACGTAATATTTCAACTAATGGGGTACAAAATATGACAGGAAATAAAATCTAGATTCCTTAAGCTCTTTAATCAGAACAATTAGTTTTCTACATTGTGTCACCCACCAAGATGCTCTATGTAAATCAGCATTGAATATGAAACCTATGTCTGATGCAGTAGTAAAGCTTGTTAATACCATTTGATTTCGTGGGCTTACTCACGGTCAATTCCGAGATTTCCTTCAGTCCGAGCAATCTGAATTCTCTGATGTACTGCATAAGACGAAAGTAAGGTGACTTAGTGCAGGATGTGTTTTCGAGCGAGTTTGGCAGCTGAAAGACGATATTGTGTCGTTTTTCCATGAGAAACAGTCTTCAGCAGAATGCGAAATATTAGAAGATACAGAATGGCTTTCAGACTTTGTCTTTTTCACAGATCTTCTTTGTCATATGAACAACTTGAATGTTAAGATGCAAGGGAAAATCAATTCATCGATGACATCTAGGCCCATCTCAAAACCTTTAATCTGAAACTTAATCTGTTTACCATGCCTTTCAACGAAAATTGTGAAACAGTGAGGTCAGATTTGTAGCTTGAATTAATTGAGTTGAAAACTAACAATCATCTAAATATGCCAAAGAGTTTCACAAATCATTACCAAAAGTTAGCTTCCAAAATTTAATATCTCATGCCCAGAAAATCAGTGCTATCAAGTGTTTACAACCTTACAGAAAATCATTTCAGAAGTAAACTAACAGACAAGCATTTAGCCTCGCTCCTTAAAATAAGCATATCTCACTTCGAACCTCAATATAAGGAACGTTTAAAAAATGAAATCGCAACTTCATTCATCTCATTAAATATTTAAATTAAAACTTGTATATCGTTTTTCATTTTTTATTTTAGAAGTTTTTACTCTGTCCACCAAATTTTTCCCCCTCGATTTTCGGTTCTCGACTAAAAAAGTTTGCCCATCCCTGCTTCACACGCTAATGGGGAAAGCATGCGAAGTGTTGCCATAGGGAGAGAGTTCTGCTCTACGCCACCTGCAGCCAATTTTGATCACCAATAATAGAACAACAAGAAAAGTAATTCAAAAATGTAAGAATTAAAGTTGAAGTAAAAACAGAGTTCATAAATAATGATAAAAATAATTTAAAAATACAGAATATGCGCTTCACGTCACGCCACTTTGTTACTAAAATTGCTAAAGACTAGAGCCCCTAAATTAGCAAAATGTTTTTCTTTAATAATGAAGAGCTACAAGATTTGGCTTTGGCAACTTATCGCTACAAACGACGTTAACCTCACATATAGGATAATCAGTATAGCCTGCATCGATTAACATTGTTTTTCGGAAACCTTTTTTTTATGCTAATACAAATTCACTGTAAATTTTATTACCCGTTAAAAGTTTTTTAAAAAAATTGTGTATGTGCTACATGCCAATTACATCAATCTTTTTTATAAATGATTCCAAAGTAAATTTGACACTAAATTTTATATTTCTGTTAGATCTGGGTTTTTTCTATTTTTTTTTTATTTTTTTTTTTTTATTTTCTGGCCTGAAATATTTTCAAGTATGTTCTTACAATCGAAATAATTAAATTAATAATGCAATATTCTAAATGTAAATGTCTACAATCATGAGAAGTAAAATTTTGCTTCAAAATAAAGAATTAATTTGACATTAGTTTTTTCAATTGAGACATTGAATTTTTTTTTTTAAAACATAAAAGGACAAGACGAATTAAGATTTTTAGCCATTATTATTATATAAATAGAATAAATAGAAACTAGAGTTTTATGTGGAGGAGAAGAAACGACGCATGATAAATTTTCAAGTAATTTATTTAAAGAAACATTTTATTTCAAATCACATTTTCATAACATTTATTTAAATAAGAAATACATAAATAAGGGATACAATTTTAAAGAAAATATATCTATATATTATTTATTGCTAGATAGAAATAGCTTTTTGACACATTTTGATTCTTCTAGAATAAAAAAATTAAAAAGAAACTAAGTAAATGGAGAGGAATTAGTAAATTTATACTTGGATTAGACTTAAGCTTATCTAAAATTGATCCAGGTTTTGGACAGCCAATTCCTTTCAGTCTTTTTTGAGGAATTTTTTAGGAATGTGGACCATTGAAAATTGTTGGAATAGCATCAGGTCTTAATTTATTGTTACCATCTTTTTCATTTATTTTTAGTTGAGAATCTTCAAAATGAGCCTGCAAAAAATTTTATAATACTTTTTTTTTTTTTTCATACTTAAATTAAATCACATTAAAAAAATTCAGAGTTTATAACTTTTAAAAATTCTCCCATGAAAATTTCTAACATAGAAACTCATTATTTCAGCAATTTAACACAAGAATTTCAAAGAAAAAAAACATTGATAGATCCAAAAATATATGAAAGATCGCATATTAAATAGATTTTTAACGATAAATGAGAACAAATCGTTTAAACTTTAAGTGGTATATTACCATAAATAACTGAAAAACAAACTTAAATGAATCAAGAAAGTAATTACTTGATCTTAGTGAAATAAAAAGGAATACAATAAAAATAGGTAAATATTTGTTTTTAACAAAAAGAAATACTTAAAAGGGAACACGAAAATTAGCGAAATGAGTTTGCGAATACTTATAAGCCAATCTCTCTGGCCTTTATTTACTGGTTTTATTGCAGATAAACACTCAAAATTGTTAGATAAATTAATAAATTTTGTTTAAAAGTCATATTTTATAAAGATATATGCTTAATAAATGCAATTTTTAATGGATATTCTTATATTTGATACATAGTTAAACATAGTACTTGAATTAATTCAAGTAAACCTGAAAATTATTCCTTTTTTTTAAATAGTCGAAAACAAACATTCAAAAACAAATTCTAACAACTTAATATCGTTTATATACTACATATATAAATAAATAAATCTAATAAATTATAAATAAAGGAGTATTTATATCACATATGCAAGCTCCACTTCCTGGCTGCAGTAGCATGTTCTGCAATTTATTAAACATTTCATCCTTCTTTTTAAATTTCAAGGAAATCTGAACGTTCGTAAGCCTTTTTTGGAACTGTTTGTACAATTTACCGCCTCACAACCCCCCATATCAATAATTTTAGATATCCAAATAGCCTTCAAACTCTCAAGCTAATACTAACATAACGTAACTTGAGAACTTGTTTGCTCCATAATGGCTGATAATTCAGCTCTCATAGTAAATAAGCTTTAGTTAAAACCGCGTCGCTTTTTGGAACTATTTTAGTGCGAGTGGTTTGTCCTATATAGTAATTTCCCCTGTATTTCTGCCATCTCCTTTACCACAAGTAGTAATGTCCTTTCCGACCAATGGGGCACGGGCGCGTGACATCACGATCTTTGCTTACAATCAATTGGGCGGCGAGCACTCTAATGTAAGTCTATGGGATTTTGATATCATTTTGTAATAAATTAGCAAATTTTATATTTTCCTTAAATTTTTTGAAGTATTAACGATCGATTTTCGTGTAGAATAGAGTCCTTATAAACTTTATAGTAAGTTTTGGCTAAATTGTAACAGTCTTCATATTAAAAAAATTCAGTTTTTTATGGGTGGTGAGTAAGTTCTGTTTCATTTTGCAGATGTAGTTTATTATGATACATACTATATATAATTATTGATTTTTTTGTTTATATCTTAATAAATTAGATTAACTGTGATATCTGCTTCATAAATAGGTCAGAATAATTGTCAATTTTTTTTTTTTACAGTGTGAGGAAATAGCTTTCTTTTTATGATTATTAACTACTGGGTGGCAGAATTGAAACTTAAATATTTTGCTGACATTTATAGCTTTACAAGTTATTATTTTATTCTTATACCAATTAAAAGTAGAATTAATTTATTTTTATGTATGTTCCAATAATAATAAAATAGTCCCGCAGTGGACTGATTGTTTAAGACAATCACCCCACCCAGCAAATCACCGAAGTCAAGCATCACTAGCTGTGGTCAGTGTGTGGTTGGGTGATCACTTGGATCAGTCTGCGTAGGGACCGAGGGTGTGCGGTATTGGTCCTCGTTAAACTGTGCTACCGTAAAGTGCTCGACTTCGCGTGCAGGTCGTTGGGCTACCGAAGCAGGGGTGCCATCCCCTCTGCAGAGGATCAAAATTGTGATGGCATGTCTTCGGATCATCCTCAGGGATGTTTCCCAGACCGTTGCCAATAGCCCATTGTGCAGCTCTAGTGCGACGTAAAATGAACTACAACAACAACAATACTTTTTAAATTCAAAACTTATAAATAAATAAACTTACTATAAGAGATTATCCAAGTCTTAAAATCAAGAATTAATTACTAAGAATAATATAATCAATGTATATCATTAGCGTATCTAGCACGTGCTAGAATGAACTGCTACACTACGATGGAATCAAAGCACAAAGCAGGGCAAAAGCACTGCCTGGCGACTAAAACAGCAAAAAATGTCGCCACAAGAATTAAAATAGTAACCTTTGAATCGTTGCCACCATTAAAACAGATTTTCATTTCCTTTTAATCTAAGGCGAAAATCTACAAAAATCCTCGTGCATGAATCACGTCTAGTGAGAACATTCCCTAACCTCTTTTATTTCTTTGAAATAAGAACTTGCTTCGTTACTGCGCTTTTAGCTTACATGGGTTATACTTAAAATAGAAGATACAGTATCCGTCCTTGATTTGATTAAATTTATCACATTTCTGTAGCAGAATGGCACCAGGTTTGCCTATTGGATGGAAGAGTTCATTTTTCGTCTTTATAGTTTATAGGATTGGGATGCGGTCATTAAATTTCTTAAATTTTAAATTATGAACGAATTTTTTCACTAAAGTAAATTCTATTTAGCTATGTAGAAATTGTGCTCCACTATTATTATTCTTACTTTTTAGTTTTTCTTTATAGAAAATAAGGAAAAATACGTTCATAAGTTAGTATATTCTCTCCGCTTTCAAATTAAAATTTCAGTTTTGTTATTCATGTTATGACATTGTTATTGTTTTTAATCTTGCAAAATGCACTTTGGAATTTCTTTGAAACATTTAAAATTAAAATTATTGCATTTTATGATACATTTGATTATTTTACTCGTTAATTGTTATTGTTACCTTGTAAATGCAAATTTTGACACTTGCAAAGAATTAATCTTTTTATAATCTTTAATAAATTGTAGTTCAATTTTTGAAAACAATACCAATCATTTTACAATTTTAAAATAAATTTTAATTTCAGAGATTCATTCATTTTACTGTTAATTTTTGAGTTTTTTTTCCCCTCACACATACTGTTTATAAATTGCTGTCTTGATATGAACTTTTAATTAACAATCAATCAATATTTTAAAAATATAAAGCATGTTTTAACTTGAATTATATAAAAGTTCAATTTGAAGTAAAAATGCTAGGTTTGTTTAAAACAAAGGTTTTTATTTAAACTACTCTATGTGATGCATTTTTACATTATAAGTCTTTGTTTTAGAAACTGTGTCTTTGTTTTTTAAAAAATTAGCAAATATTTTGAGTTCAGTCATGGAAACCAGTTACATACTGTAGATACAGTTTGTATAAATAAGTAATTGGAAGTAGGAAAGAAAAGTCTAGTATATAAGAATTTGTTAGTGAAGTGCTCGTATACAATTTTTAAGTAAATATCGATCATTTAAGAAACTTCTGATTTTGGTCAAAATAAGGATGAATTTATAATGAAATAGTTGTTGATCAAACTAAATCTTGAAACAATCCGTCAGTTCCAAATTTCTTTAACTTTTGAAGCATGAACAATCGATTGAGGAATCCAATTCATATTTTCCGTATGACATCGTTATTTATTTAATAATACTTTTATATCAATATTTGAAATAGTACTCTCAGGGAAACAAATTACAATAAAAAAATTAAGTACTTGAGGAATGATAAAATACATTTTACAATTTTTAAAAACGTAAGGAACATTCATACTGAATCTAATTTGATCATTTTGCCTAAAATGCATCAATCAAATTCTCTGTTTTTTAACGTATATTTAATATGAATTTTTATTTTTATTTAAAAGCAATAATAAAAAATACTGCCTGTGAAGAGTTGGAAAATAATTGGTAAAGTGAAAAGAACATTTAACATGTATCAAGATGTTTTAATTCATCAAAAATTAATTTGCTAATAACAAAAAAAAAGAAAAGGGATAGAATATCCCTACTTTCTCTTTGTCTGTTTTAAAACTGCATCGTCCGAACATCTTGTAGCGAGCTTTTCATTCTCCAAGTTTGGGGACTGTCCAATTTCTCTCACTTTTTGTTTATAAATTTTTGTCTGCTAGAAATTTTCTTGTTTAAACTAATTGCATTAAGAGTGACTGTCAAAGAAACTTATTCTTGATGTAATGGAATGTATTAGTCTTAAGAAACCTGACAATTATTATTATTAACATATTAAATTCCTATTAATAAATACAAATTAATTTTTTTTTACAGTTTTGTTAACTCTTTGTATAGCAACACAATCTTAAAAAAAGAAATATTACTTTCTCTGAACAATTGCTGTCTAGCACCACTCGTGTTAGAGGTTGAGATACTTCAGTGATCTTTCTTCCCTTTTTCCTGTTTTATTTATTTTCAAATTAAAATCTTTTGATTTTGCTATTTTGAACTTGTAATATCATTTAAGGTTGGTATAATATTGCCGATTTTTTCTTCATGTTATTAGTTTCTACATTTAGTCAAATGTATGGTTGGTAAAATAAAATTCATCAAGATTCATAGTTTTATGGTTTTTTATGATAAATTTTTTCTTCTCCTTATTTTTAGTTTTTTATCCTTAATGTTTCTGATTTTTGTGTTTGTTCTTTTCTTCGAATACAAATGTGGATTTTAAAATAGATTTGAAGAATAAAAAGATTTGGATTTTTGATCTAAAATTTTTGTTAATTAAAAATTTTTAAAACTTTTTGGGATTTTAGTCATTTTATAAGAAACTGAGTATCAAATTTTTATAGTATAATGAATTCATTGCTCATATGTTAATTTATTTTCCTTAAATTCGGTAATACATCTTGTAGTATTTATTACAATAATTGTTGATTAGGCTCTCTCACCTTATTTTAAAAATGACAGATTCCAATAATCAATATAGTAATTATATCTTAGTATTTTTAATGAGTGAACAAAGGTAGGATTCACTAATTTACACTTTTATCCAAAAATACTAAGCCATATATTTATTGTTTTCATTTTGAAATTATTGAAACCTTACTGTAATATTATTTGGTTAAAGAAGTCTTGAACTTGATTGCTCATGTTATTGAATATTCATATTGACAAATTGATACTGGTGGTTTTTTTAATAGGGGAGAATGGCTCACCTTGGGGCACTTTTTTATTTTCATTTCTTTAAATTTTTTTATTTTGATCAATTATTGTCAAAATTTTACCTGGTATTCTTGTAACATTTGAAAACATTTTTAACTAGGTTTTGATTTTGTATCTGTCATAGAAAAAATTTTAAAAAATGTTTAGTTACCTTGTTATTTGTCCCAAGGTGTACCTCCTAGTGGGGCCCCTTGGGACAGTTAAAAAAGATGTGAAAAGTTAAGTAGAAATTTTCTAAAAATGGTATCACTAAATAAATTTACATTTTAAATTTTGTTAATAAAGTTTTATTTTGTTAGTTTCAACTTCTTGTATGCAAATCCAATTGTTCAGAATCAAATACCAAACCTAAAGAACGTTCAAAGCTTTGCTTTGCTTAAGTTTTAACAAAATATCATTTGAATCTATGTATGATTTGTGTTCTTGTTTGGGATAAATAAATGTTGCAGATTGATTCACTCTTCTCAAAACTGATAACTCTTACTCATTTCCATCAACTCTTTCCACGCAACCTACAAAGGTAACAACAGATCTTATACTAGCAAATTTGATATGAACAAAATCTCCAATATGCAATCTTGTTTCACTACTTTTTTCGTATCGTCAAATATTTTGTCACTTTCACTGTTCATTTCATTTAAGCTGTAAGCATCATCATCTCTGTTATCATTGCATAAATCACTAATTACTGGTTTTCTTCTGGATGTATTTCTCACTAATTCTGATAGCATTAAATCCTCATCTTCCCAGATTTTTTTAAATTTTATATTCTCCCAGTTAGGAGGAATGTTCATTAGGTTTGACGAAGCACACTCATATGTATGTGCACCTGCATCACATATTGTTAACCCTTAATGATACTTGGAGGTTAGTAACACATAGTGTATCAAATTTGTTTCTTCCTCATCTCTGAATATTTTGCGACTCTTCACATTTAAAATATATTTAAAGTTAGAATTTGGCTGCTCTTTTTTTTAAAGGAAATAAAATTGCAGTTCAGAGTGGTGTTACTAATACTGTAGAATTCAACAGCTTTCATACAAGTCATTTCCTATGATAAAATTTGCAGCTGCTTTTTCAATATTGTTAGCACAAATTGCTGCATTATTTTTATACTTTTTGCTTCCAATTCTTGTGATAAGTTACGTCTAATGAGTTCCTAAAATAAGAAATAATAACTATTAATAAACACAGATTATATAAATTAAAAAATACTTTACATGCACAATATCTTTTTGTTAAAAATATTTTTTTAATAAGAATTAATTATGCATATCTAGTGTCCCAAGGTGGGCCACCTCCATCTGTCCCAAGGTGCACCTGTATACTTAGTAGGATATTTTAAAATATACTTTTAGGCTTAGCATTAGAACAATTAAATTTGATAGCTTCTAAAGGCAAAGCTTTATACTTCATTATTTTACCCGTTATTAAAAAAAAAATTCTTAAAATTTCTTTCTACAACTAGTTAAACTTTTGTATAAAAGTAAAAAAAAACATGCTTCAAAAAATAAAAATTCTAATAAATTCTTACCTGCTTAATCAATAGATTCAAAATATGTTCCAAGGTTAGGTGATGCTGACATATATCTGTATCTAAAAGGACTAAAAGATAATTTAAAATTTAAGACCAAAAATAAAAATGTCCCAAGGTGTACTGTGTCCCAAGGTGAGCCTCTCTCCCCTACTACAATATAAAAATTGTCACTATATTGGTCTAAAGCTGTTATTAATTATGAGCAATTCAGTGATCTATGAATAAAATTATGCTGGAAATTGTTAAAACTCTTTATTCTAAACAAACAAATTAAATATCTTTATTGTTTTTTTGCCATAAAATTTGCTTTTTTTTTCCAAAGTGGAGAATTGTACTTCAATAGTTTGTCCATTTTAAAAGTTGTCTGGTGTATACTATAATACAGTTCCAAATAATGTCTTAAATTTCATTGCATGCAAAACGACCTTAACTTTAATTTGCTACTTTACTCTTTATAAGGCAAAGTTTGATTCAATAAGATTTAAACAGAGCCTGACTAAGGCAGTGGTGGCATACGGGGCAGTTGCCCGGGGCCCCCACATCAGAGGGGGCCCCCAAATCGAATAGAAAGTTTATTTTTCATTTCCTTCTTTAATGAACTTTTTTTAACCAAAATATCAGTACAGTGTAAAATCCGCCAGGTTTATGCTAGCTTCTTCATTAATCTATCGTATGAACATAATTTATATTCGCAAATCCATGGCTTTCCAGGGCAGAATTCTGCTAAATTTTCTTAATTACGATGAACATATTTAGCCAATCAAAAGCCTGAATATTACATATCGCAAAATGCAGTATGTTTACAGAAATACAGGCTTCTGATTGGCTTCATTGATCCATCCTAATTGTGAAAATGCAGCCGAATTCCGCCTGCTGAATCAGCAAGGATATGAATTTTTCGCAGCTAGGTGAAAAAGTTAACGATCAGAAAACTGCATTCGGCATGATGAACATAGATGGTGTCAGAAAACCAATAAAATGGTCAGAGTGATATTTCGTCTGACCTTTGGAGGGAGTGGGGGGACTTTAGGTTCTAGTTATTTTTCTTGTTATCTATAATGAGGTGAGAAATTTATAATACCTCCATAAAGTTCGGTTCTTCATAACGGAAGTGAAGCAGAGGGGCGGCCCCGAAAGATGTTTTTGCCCCGGCAAGCATTATATTTTTATAAATTTAATTGAATAAAAACAAGACTAAAAGTTAATCACTTCTAGGCATTATAATTCCATTTAAAGCAATTATATAATTGTCAGTATAATTAGTGTAAATTATTTTTCACTTACTAGCTTAATAAAGATTTGTTTATTTTTATATTTAAAGGTATGATTGAGTTTTGTGATTACTGTAGTGTTATTTTTAACACTGAAGCTGAGCTGATTGCACATTGCAATTCTGAAGCTCATCAGTTGACTATCATGAGTGATGAAGGTCGAGAATGGAAATTCAGAGCACCACCAAGAGGTGTTGGAGCTGACCAATACTCAGTTTGTGTGGAGTAAGTTGTTGATTTTTTTTGACTTGTTAATTTCCTATAATAATAATACTTTTAATGTTTAATATAATTGAAATTTTTTTTTCTTCAAATTAAAATACATGGCAAATTTTTTATGAGGAAAGGTACAAAATATTCTGTTAGACATGTATTTTTTGTCCAGAACTAAATTTTAAATTTTGTTTCAGTTTCCCTTTTTTTTATCGAAAAAGATCACTTAAGCAACAAAAAATTGAAATCAAAACTACAAACAGTGAGCAGTTTAAAAATTCATGTTTTCTACCATTTTATGAATTTCTCAAGTTGCAATAACATTGCATTTGAATTAGGGATGTAATGAGTATTTGGCTCTTCTGTGAACAATTCACTTGGTTGAATGAATGATCAGTCAAATATTCGGCAGAAGATTTTTTAAAAATATATTTTTCTAAGTTTTTTTTTTTTGACTTTGTATGGATATGATAAAGAATAATATAAAATCATATTTTAACTTTATTAAGGTATTGTTTATTGTAAGAAATAGTTTTTACACAAATTTCTTAAATTTTAAAATCCATGTTTCTGCACGTGGCCTGCAAATTTATCTTCTGGAAGACAAATATAAAACGGAATTTGAAGAATTGAAACTAGATTACTTTATACTGAACCAAAAGTTTTTGCGCTTCTGCTTTTTTTTTTTTTTTAAATTATCTGACAAGTCAATTTTGTCATTTTTTTCGATTCTTTTAATTCTAAGAACCGAGAAGGATTTTTTTCCCCATTTGTGCTGTTTTTATTACAACACAGCATTTTAACAGAACGTCTCATACTATTAATTTATTATCACTCTTTCCCTGTACTGTAATATAAGTAACCAGTAACATACTGTTTGTCTAAGATAGGTACTCTGCCAGACATTCGTCTGGGGCTGTGGCAATGACTATGGTAACGAGGTATGATTATTTCAAGTAGGGGTGCGGGGTCCCTCGTTAGGACTGGTTTCGGCGAGAGAAAAGGAAACCTCTTCATAGAAGCTACCCTTCCTAAAATGCCCTCTTCTTGTTTCCATAGCACCAGACTGCCGCAGACTTAGTGGCGGTATTAAAGTTTTGTTTTAGAAACTAAGAAAAATTTGTTTTTTCTGTTTTCTTTTTAATTAACTTTTCCTTTATATGGATTTTTATTATGACTCAGCATTTTTTTTTAAACAAAGTTACTAGGTAATAATTTTTTTTTTTTTATAGCAATTTTTTTTCTTCTAAAAATGTGAAATATTTAAATAGAGATTTTCAGCATAAGATTTTCATTTAAAAAATTAAGAATGTTTTTTTTGTTTCTAACTTTTTTTCTTTAGATGAAAAAACCTTTTTTTATAGACATTTTTATTATAACTCTGTAATTTTTATGTTCTCTGTTTTGCTTTTCGACACTTTTAAAAACGCTCTTGATTGACCTTATTTTTTTAACGTTAATTTATGAATAAATTTTTCCAGAAAATATAATTCTGAGCATTGAAATTTTGGTTTCGATGTTTTTTATGCTGTTAAAAGATTTTGCTATTTGGCCCCAAATGTACGGCATTCAGTCGATTTTTGTTTTATTTTTGCTGAATATTCGGTTTTTGACCAAATCACAATTCATTACCACACTCGACCAAATCATATTCGTTGCGGGAAAAAACGAGGGAAAAATTACTAGGACTTATGATAAAACTGTACCGGAATACTGTATAAAAAAGTTATTATTTAAGTGTGTGATTAACAACATTCGCGTGTAGTAATAACAGTGTAGTTAAATAATGGTATCGTCAAAATCATGTGGAAAAGTATTGCAATAATTTTTAAAAAGAATTACTTAAATTTATGCTGAATTCAGCACGAATAAAGCGTGTCAAATGCGCGATTTAAAGTTCGCATGCCATAATAAAATTATCTGAATTTTTTATAGTACTTGGGAATGCATAGCAATAACTGCTGAAAAAAATTGTTGAAAGAAAGAATTGCTACAAAAATGATAAAAAATCACTTAGATTTACGATAAAATCTTCACAAATAAAGTGCACCAAAAAGTGATTATCTAATTGGGCGATCTGAAACTCGCCTTGTAATAATATCGTTATAAAAATTCAGGATTAGTCATTTATATATATAATAAAATCGGCTTAAAGAAAGCGCGTTGAACGTACATTTACTAAAGAATCTGTTAAAATTGATTGTGTCAAAACGTGATGACTTAAAAGTGCGATTAAAAATAGACATTTTTGAAACTTTTCATTGTGTTTAGAAGCTCTCACGGGCGGCGGGATGTACACTCCTAATATAAACCATGTGAAAATTAGTGCTTTTATTTATTTATTATTTTTTTTTTTGACATTTATAACAACTAAGCGTCATTTGGATTTATGATGAAATTAGAAAAACTGAGCACGTCAGAAAGTTATAATTTAAATTGGTGATTTGAAATTTGTGTCGTAATAATATCATAATAAAAATATGTGATTTTCAAATTCAATGTGAAAAAACGTACTGGAAACGTAGTAACTTCCTTTAAAATAAGATGAATTTGGCCAATAATATAACCAAGCCAAAAAGTGATCCGTTTTATGCGTGCTTTTCTCACTAACGAGTAATAAAAAATGTATCTGGAATTTATAAACTATGTGGAAATTAGTAGTTATTAATGCCGAAAAACAATCTATACGTCACTTGGATTTATGATAAAATGTGCGATTTGAAATTGTCAAGTCGTAATTATGATGAAATTGGTACACATAAAGAACGTCAAAGAAATTACTCAAATTCGAAATTCGAGTGTTGTAATATTGTATCAAAAATTTTCGGAATTTCGTAGCCTTAACCAATGAAAAAGTGATGAAGAAAAAACAGATTTACAATAGTCAGTGCAAATTTAGCGCATTAAAAAGTGATGATTCAAATGTGCAATTCAAGATTTTATTTTTCTAAAAAAATTTCATTGCATTCTGAAGCTCTCGCGGGTGCACATCAACAGTCGCAGGCTGCAGATTGTGCGCTCCTATTGTAGACAATTATTATTTAAAGTACTCAATTTCAAACTTGTGTAATTTGAATTTTTAAAAAACTGATTGTGAAAAACTTTTCTACTTTTAAAATAATAAAAATTTAAATAGCTATTAAGACTGTATATATACAGTGTTCTCCCTAAGCAATTTTCAAAGACCGGCCCACCCTGCCTTCCCTTTGATCCTTATAAATGTCCCCTCTTTGCCCTTTTTGTAGAAATAAGATAGTTTATCCCTTATCCATTCCTCAAGAATGTTGCCTTTTTATTCATATTCCATTTTAACAAAAGAATTAATTCACTGTTTAAATAATGATTACACTGTTAAATTATGTGTGTTTATAGGATTAATTCTGATTACTTATTTACTTTATTAGGATTATTCTCAACTGGTTTAAAAGTATCTTCTTTTTTTTCTAGCTAAATAGTCATAAATTTTTTAATGACTTTAAATTTTAAAATTATTTTTTTAAGTAACATTTTTAAAAAAAAAAAAAATAAATAAAATGCACTTTTTGAATTTTCATTTTCTCATCATTCTCAGTTTAAATAGAAAATAAACTTTCAAGTTGTAAGGTGTTTATCGGTTAATAATTTTCTTTAGTTTACTTTTTGAAGAAAAAAATATATGCACTGAGATTTTCTTTTAGCAGCCCTTTAATTACTTTTATAAACTACAAATTTTTAATTTTGATAATGGTAGAGAATTATTTTTTAAGCTATACACATAAAATAGTATAAGAGGGTTATTTAAAAATTTCTAAGGATCAAATTCAGTTATTACCAGGGTTGAATTTTTGACGTCCAAAACCTGTTGAAAAGTGTCATAAACTGTCTAAAACTGTCAAAAACCTGGGGCAAGTTTCTCTTTCGATATAGGAGATATTTTATTAAATACTAAATCATGCACAATACTTTCATTATGTACTTTTGTAATTATGATTTATATTATATAGCACATATAAAAAATTTTGCCATAATTATTGTAACTATCAATTGGTTTTTCTAATTGTTATCTTAATACTTATTAAAGACCTATATTATAACTCTTTGTTTTATATTACGGGTAATAACTATGAGTTCTTAATTATGATGAAACTAAATATTGATTCTAATTCTTTTATGTTACAATTTAGGCAGATTTTTAGATTAAGTAAAGTTAAAGTGTTCGCTAATAATTGTCTGATATCAACATATAATTTTGTTATATTGATTCTCAAAATTTGTGGTTATTAATTATATTCAAGGGAGCAGAATATGCCTGACCGCACAACAAGGTTTAGGGAAAATTCAGGCAACAATGGGGAAATTTTTTGTCTAAAAAAATTTCTACAATATTTTTTTTTAAAAAGTGTCGCTTTGCAAAACTTTTTCTCGTGATGAAAAACATTTACCAATTTGCATATTTATTAGTATGTATTTCTTAAGTTGATAAGTAGGATCTAAAATTTAATATAAGAAATTATTACTATTTCAAAATGTTTTGATATTTATTATTTTATAACTTGTTTGCGGGTATATTAAAAAATTTTGTAAAATTAAATGAATTTTTTTCTTATATTAATTTTATTTCACAAAAATATTTTGAAAAAGTTATTGTACTAAAAGAAAGCTAAAATTTTTTGAGAAATTTTGATCCAAAAAGAAACTTTGGTTCATAGGGAATATTAGGCTCTTAGAATTTTCTGCATTCGTGCTTATATGTACATTAATATTTCCAATATTAGTGAACTAATGTTAATTACATTATTGTATAATTAGTTCACTGATTAGTAAACTAAATATAGTTTATAGAAATATAAATATTTGTTTGAAAAAGTTGATAATTTTTTCTATCAATCGATTCAAGGATTTACTTAAATTACTATTAATATTTAGCACAGTTATTAGAATAAATTTCCTAGTAACATGTTATTTTATTATGTTATAATAGCTTTAGTACATCTAATTTCTAGACTATGCAGCTCAGCATCAATCTAAAGAATAGTTTCGAATATTTGTCTTATTTATCGAAAACTGAAAAATGAACTTAAGAATACAGAAAGCTTCAAAACAATTTTTTTTAAATTTTTTTTAATATATATTTTTTTAATTGCATGCTTTAGGGAAAAGAGTTAAAATGGGAGTAAATGAAAATTGATTTTATGAATAATGAATAAGATGATTGTTGAATATTTTTTTATTAAGATGATTGTTTTTGTATTTTTATTTTCAATAATTTTTAAATTAACATAATTAACAAATAATTTTTTTTTCAATAATTTTAAAACAGATTGGATGAATTTCAATTTTACCTTTTTTTATTTATAATTATTTAATATTTTCCACACCAAAATTTGGGTTTTTGACAGTAATTATCAGCCCCCCTCCCAATTTTTTTAATATCAAAATAATTCAAAAATATAATCACTTATAACTTTATATGTATGTTTATACATAAATACTTCTTATTTATAATAGCTATTAATTATCCTTACACTAAAATTTTGGGATTTTGGCACTTGTCAAAAACTAAGTAAAAAAGGGTTTTTTGACATGATGGATAAAACCTTCAATTATCAAAATTTCCAACCCTGGTTCTTACATTGTATTACATATTTTGGTTAAATTTAACAGTGTTAAGTGAGTGTCTTTTCAAAACTCAGTGTCCTTTTCTGAAAAGACGCACCCTGCTCTTTTCTATTCATAATATATCAAAATGTTAAGATTAAAAAAAAAAGAATGATGAAACCCTTTTTTTTACGACTACTAATGTTCAACTCTGTAACCTTGTAATTTTGAATCTTGAAGGCAAGGGAACACCTGGATCGATTATTTGGAGAAATTTGCCTTCGTGGAGGACTTTTTAATGGAGCTAACCCGCATTTGCTTTACATGGAGAGGAAGACCACAAGAGCCTCCCACTGTTAGCCTCACGGCAAGGGGACTCGAACCCATGATCCGTCTACCACTGAGGATATTTCACGTCAGCACTGTGGTTGGTGCAATAAGGATACAGAATTCGTATCAACTGGGATTCAAACCTGGCTTTCCTCATTGAAAGGTGAACGGTCTATCCACTGAGCCATCTTGGCTCAAAATTATTAAAAAAACTAATAGAATGTGTGGATTTCAAAAACCACAACAAGTAGTTTTAAGGTTACTTTAAATCTGATAATGGCTATGTAGAGTACAAATGAGGATTACCTGGCATGTGATATCGGGTAAAATTGTCTGAGTACCTGGCATTAGGGCCTGAGAATAGAAGCAATATACTGAAAATCTAGTTGGGTACATGTAATTTCTTGTTACTCGTAATATCCCCACTCATGCATCTATAGTTTAAGCACACCTACATATTATTTTCACTCTAGTAAGTCAAAACGTTTTACTTTTTTCTATTATGTTATGGACAAATTTGGAAAAACAATCTCATTTTAAAAGTTACAGCTGAAATTTAACATATAGATTTTGCCTTTTTAGATTTGGATTGCGTGGAATGTGCAGGTTAAATAAGCTGTGTTGTGATGCTCATGGTGATGAAGAATTATCTGAATGGAAAGAGCGTTTTGATTACAGGCAAAAGAAGTTGCTACAAGCTAAAGAGCGACGACTTCAAGGAAGGCACTATACTGAACAACTTCTGGATAAATGGCTTACAGCCCCTAACCCAAATTCTATCATGTCAGAAGTTTCAGATGCCGTAGAAATAGCTTTTGAGCCAGAATTGAATCTAACTGTATCAGAGAAGAATTGTTGTCGAGAATGGACTTTCCATATTTCTGCTAAAGTAAGTAGTTACAAAGGTTAAATTTTGAAGCGTGAAAGTGACTCTAAATTTAGCAGGGTTTTCATAGAGTCAGAAAAATCTAAAATTCGCCCAGTTTGACTTTCGGGAAAAATTATCAAAATAATGCATTTTTAGTTGCTACAATATGGAATATTTCTACAAAACTAGTAATTAACTAGTCCAAGGTACCAAATAAGCCTTTTCTTTTTAAACATATTCTGTCTGCTTTGCTCTTATTATTCAATTTAAAGATATCTCAAGATTAAGACTAAGTTCATTTTTTTCCCAAGTCATTTAATGTAAATTTTTTTAAGCTTTTTCTCCCATTTGATATAAGTTTAAAATGATCACTTTAATTTTTTTTAATCTACAGCAAAAATAGTACAATTATGGTCTTACCATATTGAAATTCTTAAATTTGCTGCAAACAGGAGTGCTACTTTTTTTCCAATATGTTTTTAACAGGCATAGTATAATTATATATGCTCATTGAATAAATAATATTAAAAATATTGCCATCTATTGAAGAGATACAGCCTGGAATTTTTTCCACATTTTCCTAGGAAACCTAGAAAAGTCAGTAAATTTTCTAAATTCTGAAGTAAACTTTTAATATCTTATATTTTAAAACAGGTGATCTAAATTAAACATTTAGAACATTATACCAAGCAAATTTTCGAACAACATTATATTAAAAATATCAGAATTAGAAAAACTATGCGGAAATGTCTAAAAAAACAATTGAAAAGCCTTATGGATTTTAGAGGGGAAAAATTTGGAGGAACTTTAATTATTTTTCAATACATCGGGCCCCCAATCACAATTGAAGGACTAACAAGCGGTGTTTTCCGAAAAAGACAAAAAGAGATTTTCTACTAATTGAAGGGCGAAAATAGAGAAAGATTTAGTTTTTATTAAAGCTTAATGTTCTAACATAAGATCTACAAATTTTTTGAAGAATCAAAAAATGATTGACGAAAAGTTTTAATTTTCAAAAAATAACAGTATTAAATACTAATTATAGGAAACTGAATGTTTTGTGTGTGTTTCTCGTTACCCTTAGTAAAGAGTGATAGAACTGTGTGCCTGTAAAACAGTACGAAAATTGAAACTTTTTTTTCCAGCCTCACAGACGGGAATGCAATAGTTTAAATTTGCAATAATGAGCAATATGTAAATAATTGTTTAGATTTTGTTTCTTTTAAAAATTATTCTGATCTAATATTTCTTTAATTGTTATCTTCTCATAACATATTTTTATTGTGAGAAAGGCTGAAGAAGAAATAATTTAAAACTGTTAGATAATATTCTAAATCTATTTTTTTACTTGAATTTTTATTCCCAAATTTCTCTGTGCTGAATTTCAAATTATATAGAAAAGTAACAATATTTGAAAAATTTTTGGCTTAGTTTTACTCCATTTATCTATTTGAATAATGTTTAATGCTTTAAATAATGTGAATAATGTATAATGTCACCAGCATATCATCCAATAAAACAGCAAAATATCTGGTTAATGGTCCATCAAAAAATTTCTGCTGTTTTTATATTTTGCTTATCACATGAATGTAAAATGCAATCACTAACATTTACATAAATTGAATAATTTCTATGAAAGAAAACAAAAAAATGTAAAGCTGGGAAATAAATTTGTTTATTAATTGTGGTTATAAATTTGTTTTGAGATCATGAATTTTTTTCTGATACTTTGTAGACACCCTGCAATAAGGTTAATGTGGTTTAAATAGATCTTCTACCATATCATGTTTGTACAACTGATATTTCAATAAAAATTATTAAAGTAAACACACATATTTTTAATTTTGTTTTTTTCCTTTTCTACATTTATTTCTATTTTTATTCTCTTTTTTTGAAAATTCTGCTGCTTTTTAGCGCATTTTTTTAAAAGAAGTTTTGTTCATTTTGTTTAGATATTAATTGTATTCTTTTAGTATAGTAAAGTAAACACACATTATTATTATAATTAAGGGAACTGATTTGTTATCAATGGGCACCCGATGTTGAGATTTTTTTCTCGATAACCACTTTAGCTGCATTTCTATTGGTGCCCCTTTTGTCGCATGTCCAAAACAGAATCAGATATTGCCACCCTAATATATTACCCCAGATATTCGAAGTTTACTTGAATTACGGTCATATTTTGAAGCCCAAAACATGCATTCCGTAAATTAAAAAAACATCATAAAATAATCTGCTGCATATTTGGAAGAAATAGGATCATTTGGAAACGATTTATTGCTTAAAACTATATGAAATTAAAATGCCGGACTTTAGTTATAATTTTTAATATATATAGCCTGACTACTTTATGACATATGGGCATTTATACAACTGATATATTTCTATTTACAATTATCTAATTAATTAAATTTTTAAAGACATGATATTTTGAAATTTTGAGTTTTGGAATATTTGTTCCGATTATGACATTTTACTTTAAAAAAATTTTTTTTATCTTATTCAACATATCACCAACGGCGATTCTCTCTTATCGGCAGATAACAGCACAACAATAGTCATTTATGACTTCTGAATAATATGAATATGTTGATTTATGCTTATCTGAACCTGAGAAGTTTATTTTATACAATTTAATTTAAAAAAATTTAAAAAAAAATTCTTCTCAATGGTTTAAGTTATAGATAATATGTTATGAAGGGGGGGGGGATTTAAAAATATGCGAATAAGGATGATAATGATGTTAGCATAATCCCTTTGATCATAGTGTAAAATAAAAGTATTAAATAATTGTGTGAAATAAAAGTATTTTTAATTGAATTTCAGTTACATTTCTATTGCTGCTTGCGGCCTCATGATATCCATAATGATAAAATATCTAAATTCATAATAATAAAAGCTCGGATCCTTTTGCTCGTCAGTACAAGTCGGTTAGGAAAACCAAACTAAACATATTTTTTATTTGACCAGTAAAGAAGGGATTTAAATTTTAATTACTCAATGCAATCTTTTTTTCTTTAAATAGAAATTTTTTTTAAAAATAGCAATGAAAATTGAAAACAAACACTGTTAATACGGCTATAAATCTACCACCGGGATGCAAGTTATTATCCAATAGGAAAATGCCTATAACTGCCGGTCAAGTAACCCACAGTTAAGAAACCAGCAGTCAAAAAATAGTGGTGGAATCGCTTTTGAACTCTCGGTCAAAGTTTCCAAACCGGGGGTTTCGGAACTGGGAGTTACGTGTTAGGTTAGAGTCAACGGTGAATACGGGGGGAAATCTTTCCACTTACAACAAATATACTTCTTAACGCATGACACAGCAAAGTTAATGTTCCCAAGAGCTATTAAAAAAAGGCATTTAATAATAGTCTCACACTTGATTTACTAAGATTCTGCGCATCACTTCAAAATTAATTTTAACATGCTTAATTTATCCAGTCAGTGTAGGTAGATTTAAGAAGATATTCAAAGATCTACTAATTTAATCAACCAGGCAATTCCTTAACCTTAAAAAAAAAAAAAAAAAAAAAAAAAAAAAAAACACCTATGTAGTGAATTCTGGGCAATAGCACTTAAAAGTATTAACCAGTGAAGATGTTGAATCAAAACCTTTACTTCTCCCATTCTCCTAATCATTGTATCACATTTACTTGAGTGAAGAAAGTACAATCCGAATGCCACATTGATAGTTATCGTTAATTGTAGCAAGGGAAATTTTTTATTGAGTTTAGAGTGCAGACGTATAACAAATCAGTTCCTGATTAAATGACTATTTTCACTAGAGATGTACCTTGTCTTAAAATTTTGCCGGGTCCAGATACCTGGTACCTGGCAAAAATTATATCCTTTACCTGGTTACAAGTACCCGGCCAAGTATTAAAACATTTATGCAAAGCATAAAAATATTATCATTTTCTATCAAGTGAAGTGGAGACTTCTGCTTGCTGATAGTTTACCTTCTAAGTAAATTTTCAATAGCGTTTATTAATATAGCTTTTGTTAAACATAGGATATTTTAAAAATGAAGGTATTTTAAGTTAAAAATGTTTTCACTATTAAGGTTTAATTTTTAATCGTGATGTGCAATGAGATCTACTTACAATCACTTAAGGTTTTTTTTAATATTTTGTTAGAGATTTTGCCTTATTGCTTATGTTGAACCAAAGATTAATATAGCAGATTTGCTGTCCTTAATGTTACAATTCAATCTCTGTAACCTAATAACTTTGACTCCCCAAAAGAAAAATTAATTCCTAGATCAAACAACAAGCTAGGAAAGAACTTGCTTCTAAACAAAAAATTTTATTTATGAAACTAATACATACTTGCTTTACGCAGAGAAAAAATCTCAAAAACCTCCCTTGGTTAACCAGACTGATTGGAAGTGAATTTATTGAACTCATTTGTAAGACACATGCTTTCTACTGAACATTCAGTTTAAACCCTAACAACAATTTTACCCAGGACCGACAAAAGATTTTTATTTTTAAAACAATTAAAAAAAATTTATGTAAGCTTCATGCCAATATTCCTAAAACATTAATACAAGGAAAAAATCACTTTGTAATTTAAGTAAGCCATCAGAACATTTTACTTTTTAATCAAGAATAATTAAAAAAAATGTAAATTAATGATTTTTTTTTAACACTGTCTCAATGTGTCCCTTCATTATTTTTCATAACTTCACCTTTATTGTTTCTATTTAAAAAAAAAAAATAATAATAAAAAAATAGAAATTGAATTTTTTTTAAACATACCTATAAAATACAATTTCAAAGGAAATATTTGAACTATATCATTCATTGTAAAATTACATTCTTTAAAATTTTTTAAAGATTTATATACCTCACAATTCAAAATTATTATGATTATTATTGAATAAAATAAATTAGTATTAGATTTTTTTGCATGAAATTATCTTTGGATTAACGCATTTTATAATTGTGTACGAAATCGAGTTAAGGGCGTTGTTTTCAGTATCGCTCGGAGCATAGAAACTTCTTTTGCTGGTGCTTATTTTACCTTGGCCTTAGTTGGGCTCAAAATTAGCTCAATAAGGGTCCTAAAAGAACATGCACCGAGGTACCAATATTGGTATGTCTGGATTTTTTAATATTGGTCTAGAACTGCCCAATATTGGCTAAATAATGAATGTAAAATAACTGGTAAATCTGACAATTCTATATTGGTCGTAAAGTGAATGTAAAATATCGGGGGAATTGGAATTATATTTAAGGCCAATATCAGAATAACGCCCCTTTGAACCCTTATTGAGCCAAAATTCATGAATATTGGTCTAATAAGGGCATGAGTCATTTTGCTGCTAGGAAAGTTAATGGTAGTCATTTTTATTCATGCCTGCTTCTTTCCATTCAGGAGTGAAAGTTTTCCATATTTTGACGGATTTCCGTATTTTTAAAAAAACCACAAGACAGAGCGAAACGGAATATTACCATAAGTAAATTCTAAGTTGTTTTGTTTTTTTTTTCGAAAACTGCTCTAGACTAGAGCAGTTTTCGAAAGGGAAGATCCTCGATTGATAAAATTATTGCCCTAAAGTCACGAATTCATAATGCCTTTGTTAAACGTAACTATTTGTCTCTATCTTCTTTAATATTGAGAAGGCGATAATGGAATTTTGAAGACATGGGACTTCGTGAAAATCACCCAATTTTTTTAATTGAATTGAATGTAGGGTTTAGTGTCACAAAGTCCAAAAGAGGACATGCAGTTATCTTTAAATTTTATTCTTTATATTTTTATTGACTTTAAGCAGTTATAATTGCTGGATACCCAGTGCATTTAATTTTCACTAAATATTTTAAAATTAAATGTTACATTTAAATTAAATTCAATATGTGATGGTGCTAAAAGTAAATTTATTTAATATTATTAAAATAAAGGTCCGGGATAGCCTGGTCGGTAGGGCGCTGGGCCCATGTCCAAGAGGTCGTGGGTTCGATCCTCACCGACCGAAGACTCCCCGTGTAGTAAATGGTGACTGATGCACGTTAAATCTGTCGAGTCTCAAAGTCCTCCATGTTCCCATAACAAATCAATACCTCTGGGGGTACTGATCCAGGAGGTTCCTTGTCTTCTGGATTGGTTAAAAATTACAAGGCTACGGAGTTGAACATTAGTAGTCGTAAACCCATGAAATTGGGTCGGCTGTTCAACGATGGTTATAAAATTATAAAATATTATTAAAATAGGATAATAGATTGAAATTATGTAAGTGTACAAATATTTGGATATAGTCAATGAGTAAAAAATAGGCAATGATGGAATTTCATAGTAAAACAAATTATGGCCGAAAATAGTATAAAAGGTAATTAAATTAAGGGTAACGTGATCATTAAGGAAAGTGGTAGTACAATGCTAATGTGGGATAACAATAAATAACCCAATAGGTTCAAAGGGTGTGAGGTTTGAACAAATTGGATAAATTGGTATCACCAAATTTAGTATAAGGGTGAAAACTAAAAAATAATCAAAATCAAAGATTAAAAGATAAATAAAATAATGACATGGTATATCCAAACATAAATATATCATTTTACGCAATATAGTGATGTTTCCAAATAGAAAATAAACTAATACCCATAACAATGAAAAAGTACTCACCACATAGAGGAGGAAAAAGGTAACAAAAACAGCAAATGAAGAAATGAACACACACATTTAACTTCCGTTGAACATTTATTTAAAAAAAAAAAAAAAAAAAAAATCACAATATATTTAGTGGAAAAATATCTTTATAATCTTAAACATTAGGAATGCCTTTAATAGAAATGGGTGACAAGAGAATAAAAGAAACAAAAGTGTCATGCATAAAATTAAAATATAAAAATACGAGAAATTTAACTATTGAAAAAGATATTTATAGAAAGAAAGCTCAAGTTTAAGAAGGTCTTTAATGTTAAAGAAAATTAAAAGTATAAAATGTAGATGTTTAATTTAAAGAAATTGTTTACGCTTATGGATTTAATTTAAAATAAAGGTTAAGAAAAAAAAGGATGTAAAAAAAAAGATCCCCTTGATGCGGACCAAGGTCCCCATCTCGAAGAAAAAAGTAACCAGCCGGCATACACGAGAGAGAGAATGTGTTAAAAGTATCTTAAATTCTTTAACTGATGTAGGACCAGAAAAGTGATAGCCAATTAAATTTAAAGAAGATGAGAGTTTGAAAGTCAAGGGAAAGAGATTGGTTAATTTAGCCCCCCTTAAAAAAATAAATGAAAAAAAAAAAAAAAGAAAGGCGGGAATAGAGGGGTATCTCTCTCCACAGGAAGTGCAATGTCCGTGTTGGCCATGGAGGAAGGTCAAGCAGAAAGTTAAATTGCTATATAAAAAGAGAAAGGAAGGTTTAAAAAAATTAATATAAATAAAAGATTAAAATGTTTAGTTACACAAAGTGTAAATGTGACATTAAATTATTTTTAATTTTACATACGCTAATATAAAAAAAAAATATTTTCACTTTATTTCTTTTTTCCAACAAAATTTGTGTTGAAAAATCAATCTCAATATTGTTAACATATCAAATTTTTACATTTTTAAAAATTTCTTTTTATTTTTGAACCATATTATATGCAGCCCAAACGTTCACCAATTTTATTTGATTATTCAAGCATTTTTAAGCTGCTATTTTTGAGATTGGAAACAGCATATTTTGTATTTGCATTCAGCCTTCTATTAGATTGAAATTACAAATAACTTTCTGTTTAATTGTTTATTGAGAAGTACTATTTAATATTTTAGGCAACTTTGAGACATGCGGCATTGCTTTATGAAACTCACAGGTTCCATTTTAGAATATCACAACTGAGAGCTCGCCGTGGATCTGACATGAAAGAATATAATTTAGGCCCTCAGTGTCAGGAATGGAATAATGAAGATCTAAATGCTTATACAGATGAAAGTTATACCATGAAGGTAAAGTACTTACTAGTATTATTTTAGTAATATAGAAGAATTGAAAATATGCAGAAATATATTGTGTGAAAAGATAAATTTGTTAAATATTTTTGATACATAACTTCTTTCATAGTGGTTGGCAATCACTTTTTAAAATCATATTTGTTCATCATTCAGATTAGAAAATTTTAATTTTTGTTATTTTAATCCTGTGTTTTTAGGAAAAACAAAGTATCAGACATTGTTTTTGTTTTTTGTTTTTTTTTTTTAAATTACATGATTAATAGAATGGAATAGATGTGATATGGGAGCTAACTTTAAAATTTTAATTGGAAAGCGTGTCATTAAAAGTTATTCAAGTTATATTTGTAAAATAAAGATTTTTTTTCTCCACATTTTATTAGGGATTTAAAAATTAAAATTTGCTTTCTCAAAATGTATGGTAAAATTAGTAATTTACAAAGATCCAATATTTAAGTTGTTTAAATTGAAATTTTAAATTCTATAATCTTTCTCACTGTCTTCAATTTTTTTGTTTCGTCTAATAAATATTAATAACTAAATATTATCTTTAAAAAATATTTTTTCTTATCTGCAAGTTGTTTTATTTAGTGTGTTAATTATTGTGTTTTAGTGTTTTAATTATTTTAAAAATCATAGGGTTTGGCAATTTCTTATGCTTTTAGACTGTTTCTGATACTTTTACCATATATCCTGTTCAGGATGGTGGAACCCGGAATGTAGTGCTGCCCATAAAGCTCAAAAGAAAACATGGAGGAAATTTCATAGATTTCCTACCATTGAAAATTTAATAACTTTCAAAAAATCGTGAGCCTTTTCACTAAAAACTAGAAGATATAGTCGAAAAAAAGTTCTAAGGTGCAATATGTCTCTATAAACAACAACACGACATCCCGCTAAATCTGGACAAAAATTAAAACCATTTCTGTTCACTATCCTAATCAATCTATACTGCATTTAGAAACCAATGAGAAAAAAATCTTTCATGTTAAAGATATTACTAATATTCTGGCTGAAAGTTATCAGACCCTTCTAATTATCCGACAAAGTTTCAATTATATAAAAATAAAATTGAAAAAAATACCTTTAAAGCTGTTATCGTGCCCATCTGATGAATACAATTCCCCAATTACTTTTTCAGAATTAAAATCTGCTATAAGCTGTGCCCGGTTTGCATTGGCAGGTCCCGACAAACTTCATAATTCTATGCTAAAAAAATATTCCAGATACTGATGTACAAAAAATTTTAAAGCTGTTAAAAAAAATTTGGTTAGAAAGAGAATTTCCATCTTCTTAGTGAAAAGCTATTGTCATAGCTATTCCCAAACTCGAACAATTATAGACCAATTGCATTGACTACTTGCCTCTGTAAACTGCTTGAAAAGATAATTAATTCCAGACTAGTCCCAACTTCTTGAATCTCGAAATATATATCATATCCATCAGAGCGGGTTTAAAAAATGCAGATCCACTATTGACAACATACTTATACTAGAAACACAAGTGAGGTTAGCTTTTCTGAAAAAACACCTCGTGACAGTACTATTTAATTTGGAAGAAGCATACCATAGATTTGGAAACATGGTAATTTATTGGACTTGATTAAATATAATATTACGAGAAACATGTTTTATTTTATTAAAAACTTTTTAACTGACAGAACCTTTCAGGTACGCATTAATGCAATTTTATCAAATGATTTTAACCAACACTAAGGAGTCCCACATGGTAGTGTGTTTATTGTGACTTTATTTCTCATTAAAATAAATGAACTTTTATCATTTCTACCAAATGCAGTTGAAGGCGTTATTTGTAGATGATTTCAGATTGACTTTCAGAGCCACGTGCATACGACTATTGAACGACAGTTACAATTTTCGATAAACAAGATTTTAAATGGTCTGATTTAAATGATTTTACCTTTTCACCTAATAAAACTTCCTGTATTCATTTTCATTGAAAACGAGGGATTCATCCTGATCCTGAACTTTATATTAATAATACCGTCATCCCTTTTGTCTAGGAAGTGACATTTTTAGGTCTAATCTTAGACTCAAAATTGACATTTAAAGCTCACATCCAGTAATTACAAAAATCCTGTTTCACAAAATTAAATATCTTATCTTATTATTAAAATCTGCTGGCTAATACATCATGGGGAGCAAATACTACTACTATGCTCAAAATATATCATTCTTTAATCTGTTCCAAGTTAGATTATGGTGCTATAGTTTATGGATCAGCTAGAAAATTTGTTTTAAAATATTTAGACACTATTCATCATCAAGGACTCGGGATCGCCACAAGAGCTTTACGTACATCACATATCGAAAGTTTATATGTTTTATATAATGAACCTTCTCTCACTCTGAGATGAAATAGTCTCAACTTTTATTCTCACATTAAAATGCATCCTTTCTATCTCACGTTTTGACACCATCATGTTCTACTCACTTCAACAGACCTGCCTCAGGGTGCGTAGCATTTTAAAAAAGTGCTTAAGCAGGGTGGCCACCCACCTGGAAAACCTGGAATTATCAGGGAATTTTTTTATACTGGAAAAATCAAGGAAATTTGGATAAAAACCTGGAAAAATCAGAGAATTTTAAAGAAAAGCTGGAAATTTTTTTCTTAGATATTTTTTTAATTTCACTAGTTTAAATTATTTACTAATTTTCTTAATTTAAATTATTTCATCCATTATACCCACATTTTTTAGATGGAAATATATCTCCAAACAGTTAAAATGTCATCAACTTAGCTATACTTTGCTTGCATCAAGATTTGCTCCATTATAATCCTGTTAAACTAAAATGTCACATAAAATTCTCTCATGGTTTCTAAACAAATGTAGAAACCTTTGATCTCTAAGACTATGGGACTGTAATTTAAGAAAGGCAAAGATTGTGCTAGACGTGGTTAGGATATTTGCTTCTGTTTTAAAATTCTGTCAGTGGGATGAATCCATTTATGGTTCAAGTTTGTTTCGATGCTTTGGTGGTAGTTTTTTTTTTCTATTTTGACAGAATGAGTCAAAATGTTTTTGTATTTTTAACTTAATAAAATTCTCCAAAAATTAGTTGGTTATAATTTAATAATAATAGATTTTATAATGCACTCTTTTTCTGAAAGCTTTTGTGTTCCCATTCAAAGAAATCTGAAAATTATTTTTTCTCAGCAAATTAACTAATCACACATTTCTTTACAATCTCTGAACAGCAATGTTTGTTGATAAATTGTTACAATTGTTGCATTAATGCTAATTTTTTTTATTTCATTTTAACCTTTTATAACATATTTTAATTTAAAAAAAAGTTTTTTTTTAGAACTTACTATATATTAATATTTAATTTTACTGTTTTGTTGGTAAATATTTGACTTTTAATTCAAAATTCGAATTGTAGGTTATGACTATATCAAATATATGACTATATAATTGATATAGTTATGACTATATCAAAAGTTCGTAAATGTTGCTTGCATTCAAAGGATGATATTTCCAAAACTATGCCTCCTTTTAACCTAAAAAGCTGACAAAGATTAGGGAATATATAGGAAACATATTAAATGATGTAACATAAAATATAAATTTTTTTAATTCATATGTGTTTCGTCGGAAGAAGGAAAATGTAACTACTGTTTTAGTTATGCACTGTTCAAGATTCGAGTTGTTAAAACAAAAACAATTAACTGTGCTAAAAAAAAACTGTGTTCAGATTAGAATTATTTAAATGTTTTAATTTCAAATAAGAAAAAAAATCAAAAAATTTTAAAATTTAAAGAATTTTATCTATTTTTTTTTTTTCTATTGAGTATAGAACAAAAAATTTACAATTTTACATTTATGACATTTATTTTTGTATACTGAATCTCTTAAAATAGTGATGCTAATTCAAAACAACATTATTTAAAAATTTGACTTGAGATATTGGTTTAAAGAAAATATGATCAATGAATTTTATAAAAAGCACTGGTAAGAAAAAATACAGTATAATGCAGTATACAGTACTGCTTTATGTTGAAATGTAATTACAGTGACTCACAAATGTGTTTGTACACTTATGACTTTCAATGAAATAAGACTAGCCATTAATTAAAATGAATATTTCAGAATGGATATTTAATTATAAAAAATGTATTCTAATCTTAACAAAACTGTATGAAATATTTTAAAAACAAAGGAAAATTTTATTTTTAAGAAATTAATCATCAAAAAGTGACAAAAACTATATTCCGCAAAAGTCATTGTGCACTTTCAAAAGAAAAAAAGAAAAAACTTGTGAATTAGTAAATGATCTAATTTTTCATTAAATTAACATTTAGTAGAGTTTTCTTCTCATATACAATAGCTTTTATAAGTTTTTAAATGCATATAACTAGTTTTTTTTGTCATAGGAAATTCGTGCAGAATATTTTTTAAAAATTTTTACAGAAACTTTCAAAACCCTCAATTGTGAATTTATGAATTTTCCACAAATTTTATAACTTTAATCTCTGATATGAAGTTCTTTTTTTAACCATTTTATCACATATTGCACAGTGCAATTGAATACAATAAGCTAATTTCACATATTTATTACTGATTTACCTCTCATGATGAAAAATAATCAAATTTGGTCTATTGTTTTATTACAACCACAAGCCGTTTTTAAATGATAAAATAAAATATTACGGAATTAGCAAGCAAAAATTAAAATATAATTTTGCTATCATAAGTTTGATACTAAATTGCAAATAAATAAATAAATAGTTAAATGAAAAATAATTAAATAAAAAAATTAAAGCAATTGATGATAATTTTTATTCTGATATACCGAAAACCTTTAACTGTACAATGACTTTCGTTGTGTAAGAATTTTGTTACTGTTTGATTATTGATTCTTAAAAATTAACTTTTGCTTTGTTTTTAAAATATTCCATGCAGTTTTGCTAAGAATATCTTATTATCAAATACCCATTGTGAAATATTCATTTTAATTAATGATTTTTTATTTCCTATTTCAATAAAAGTTAAAAGTGAACAAATATTTTTGTTAGCCACTGTAATTATAAAAGTTTAGTGATATATAATTACCTCAAACGGTTTTCCTTTGCAAAATGAAAAGATATTGAGCACTACTTATCAGAGGTTTTATTGGTCACTCTGTTTTTGCCATTTTGTAAGTACACTTTGAGCAAATACTACTTAAAGTAACACAGTAAAAAAATTTTATTCCATAAAAACAATATGTTCGACAAGCTAAACATATTATTTTCACCACATATTTTAATTGTTTTAAAAATTAATGTTGTTACAAAACTTAAAAAATGAAATAATTTTTTTCTTCAAGATATGTTAAAAAAAATGACATATTTAATGAAATATTTAATAATATAAACACTTTTCTTTTACACATCCTACACTTTACAAGAAAAAAAACAAAACACGAACCTGGAAATTTTAAGATTTTTAACTGGAAAACCTGGAAAAATCAGGGAAATTTTAAATCTGATTTGAGTGGCCATCCTGTTAAAGGTGCTTATTTTCAACTTTCGTTTTTTGAAAGCCCTTAAAGGTGCTTGTTTCATTGGGTGTTTTTAAAAAGTGCTTAATTTTCCCTTTCCAAAATGAGATTTTTTTTCCTAAGATTATTTTTGCCATGAATTATGCAAAAATTTATTGTTCTATCTAACTTTTTCATAATTGATTCAACCCCATTATATTAGGGCGTAGCGTATGAAAACGCCATTTGTTTTACATGTTTAATGAAATACTTGCCATATCAGCATTTGCGTATACTGTGCTGGATTCAGTGGGAAGTATTTTTGCCCTCTGCAACTCCGCTTCTGTTTGCAAGAGATTCTCAATTGCGGGCTTCATTTTCCGCCTTTTGAAATCAAACCGATAATCTCTTGAATTTTCGCTGATTTACCAACTTTAAACATAGTCAGAAATTTCATTTCTCTAGTCAATTTCATCTCCATCGTCTTCATCACTAGCAAGTTAAAGGCCTTCTAGCGATATTTTATTTATCAATCATTACCATAAGCTTTGAACTTGACTTGGGGATTATTCACTAATTACTTATTTTAATGTGGAGTTCCCAGAGCAGTGCAGTTTATGCCCAGAGCAGTGAAGAATCTCAAAGCTTCATCACCTCAAAATTTTCATATAATCCAATTTTAATAAATCCAATTTTGGATTCCAATCTATTTCAATCAATCCCATAAAAAGAATTTTATTCATTAAAGTATTAATTGATAATTTTAAGCGTAATTTTTGTACCTGAGGGACCGTCCACCAATTCCATAAAAAAATTTATTACATTTTTATGCTTATTACTTTTAAAATTTCCACTTCTTTTAATTTTTTTATGGGAACTCAATAATTAGAGGCAAAATTTTAAAAAAAAAAATGAAGTGAGAGGCTTTTAATATTTTAAATGCGGCAAAAAATGAAACACTTGTTATTTTACATGTATGTTAATTTAAAAATACTTCATATTTTGAATAGCTTATAATTATCCTTACGCCAAAATTTTAGGATTTTGCAACTGTTAAAAAAAAGGTTTTTTAACATAATAGTTAAAACCGTCAATTGTCAAAAACTTACCAATATATTTTTTTAAGTGCTTAAAAATATTTTTGAAGTGCTTGAAAAGTCCTTAAAAGGTACTTATTTTTTGTTAAATAATTTGGCTACGTACCCTGTGCAGTGTTTTCACTACAGCACGAGAACGTGAGAATCGCGCATATTTTTTTCTTTTCTTGCATTAAAATATAATTAACGCGAGAAGTTCGCGCACTCTATTAATCACGCGCACTCTATTAATCAATTTTAAAATGTACGAATCTCTCAAATTTTGGAAGGAAAAATTTTTTCCGTCATTTTGAATAAAATCCGCCATTTTGAAAAAGACATGAGAACAGCTTTGCAGCAATTTGTAAAAGTTGAAATCTGTAAAAACTATGCCGGAAGACCTAACAAGAAGTATGAACATGGAAACAACTTCAACGAACTTCACTATTCTATAACAGAAATAATTGAAAAGCCTATGCTGGCAGATGTAGAGGATAGGAAAGTGTGTGCACAATGCTACAAATTTAATTAGTGATTCCGAATAGTTCAGCATCTGTTACAAGGTCATTTAGCCCTCAAAACCGAATTAGAAAAAAAATATTGTAACAGATTGGCTGATGAGCATTTGAGCAACATAATGAGAATAGCTGATGAAAAAGTAGATAAAGAACATTTTCCATGTGATGATGCAGCAAAAATATTCAATGGTTTAGAAGTTAGAAGGTGTTAAAAATGTATTATAATTAAAGAAATATTTTTTTACCAAGTCTATTCGTGTTTTTTTAATTTTTAGAAATCTCACTTAACTTTTTGAAATCTCACCTTGTTTTTGAGAAAGGGTGAGATATTCTCTCCCATTTTTTTTTTTTTTTTTTTTTTCTGTAATGAAAACACTGTCTGTGCCTTAATTTTACTTTTGGATTAAGGATGACAAGTCTTAACAAAACTATGTTTAGATGATTTTAATGATTTAGAATCAGCTGAGTTGATTCCTGTGTGAAATGACGTGCATTGTTGACATTTTTAAAAACTTGACTAAGGATAAAACATCTGCAGTGATTTATCAACAGTTAGTTTATTCCCATTTATATATTTTTAACAACTTTTATGTGCTATACACAGATGGATCTAAATTAAGTAACCATGTAGCTAGTGCGGTTGTGCACAATGCGGGAGTGATATCAGAAAAACTACCTTAAAATTTTTCTGTATCTTCCTCTGAATGTTGTGCCATTCTTCTTGCTCTAAAATTTCTTTCAAACCAAATGCACAAAAAATGGTTAATCTTTTCTTATTCAAAAAGCTGTACCAATGCTGTAAAAAAATTCCAACAGTAAACCTCTCTTTATTATCCCACATATTTTAAAGTTATACATTGAACTCACTAACAATAACTACGAAATAATATTTCGTTGGATTCCTGGACATATGGGCATTAAGGGTAACAAAACAGCAGACTCAATAGCCAAGTCGACACAATCTTACAAATAAATCACACTGTTTTCCTTACATTCGAAATTTAGTGGTAGACTCTATTACCCATCTCAGACAGACCAACTGGAATACTAAAATAAACATCAAATTGCATGAGATCAAACCATTTGCACCCGTTTGACACACAAATATTTCATTTTAAATGCACCTTCACAATGCAATTTTTGCAGAGAGTCTCTTACAGTAAAACATTTCCTGACTCAGTGTATAAAATTTAAATCTAAAAGACGACAGTACTTTAACTGGGACTTCCCGACTTTAGCAATTTTACTTGGAGATGCACCACATCCTAACTTAATGACTTATCTCAAAGACATCGGATTTTATAATTCGATTTAATTCAAATTTTAATAAATTGACCTGTTTTAGCCTAGTTGTATTGATTTTAGCCAAATTACTTTAGTTTTAATTCTGTTTTGATTTTAACCAAGTTTCTTCAAACTTAGCCTTGTGTTTGGAGTTTAACCAAATTTTATAAATTTTAACTAAGTTATATAAACTTTTAACATAGTTGTAGGTGTGGTATAGCCAAATCATGGCTCTTGCGCAAACAATTTACACCATTCACTTACAAATCCTGTTCAAGATGATCAAAACCACAGCCTTGCTTTAATTATCTTCAATAAATTGTTTTTGTTAATTTCAAATTTATTCCAAAAAATCATTGCATTAGGTTATGAGTAAAATTTTATATAAATAAGAATGCTCATTATTTGAATTCTTAATGTCCAAAAATTGAAAACTGTTTAAAATTTAAAATAAAATTTAAATGTGTATTTTTTTTCTCACTAGGTTTTTTTTCTCATCTATTGGAGTGAGGGCTGATGTGAAAATGTCATTCATATTCTATTATATTAGGGCTATTAGTATGTTTTTTTTTATCATAAGTTACATCTAATTAATAATTCTCGAGAAATCTATCATAGAGTGTTATGTTAGAACAATATTTCATAAAGAAAAAATTGTGTTTGTATGTGTTATCTTTTTTACTCCTCATTACATTAGAAAATTTACGTTTCATTTTCAGGTACGATTTCTTACAAATATATATGGCACATTTCGTCAAGACATTGTTTTTGATTTCGGGTTTGAACCTGTTTTGGTGAAAAAATTATGTGTTGATGTTGTCTCACTCTGTGATATGGAAAAACTGCAACAAGCAAGAGAGACAGTGGTCTCTTTTACTGAGCGTTGGAGTAACAATGATGTCACCATTGTACCTTTTGAAAATCGTCCACATCCCTTGGGTGAGCTGGAAAAAAATCTTCTTTCTTGTTATCCTGTTCCTAATGGAAAATTTAACGTCACCAATTCAGTTATGGAACCTACTTTAACACCTGATAACTACTGTGCACGACAACATGAATTACTCTGTATTGAAGAAATGACTCAGTATGAACTTCTTTCACGGTAATTTCCTTTTAAATTTTATATAAATTAGTTACTTTTAGTGAGTTTCATTTTTAAAAAATCATTTTTATTTTTTACTATGATTTTACCCTTTCTTACCTTTGAATATGAAGCTACTTTAATGTAAATTTGTACGAAACTGTTCTTGCCAAGCAGGCAGCATAAAGAAGAAAAAAATTTTATGTAAATAAAAATTAGGTTTTAACCCTGATCCAAGTGCTTTGAATTAGTCTTTTCTGACATTAAAAGGAATTTTTACAATGTGTTGTAATTTCAATGTGTAAAGAAATTTTTAAATAATTGATGTAAAGAGAAACATTTTTTTAAAATTTTGTGCTTATAAATTTGTTTTTTATTATGCACACAAAAAAATTTTAACATCTGTAAATGCTTAGGTTAGTAATAATAATTTTTAGATACTTAAATTACTACTTACATAAATATCTAATTGAATAACTGAACTTCATAACCTCTCTAACTAAATATTGCATAGCTGCCAACCCTTCCGCATTTTGCAGAAGCTTTCCGCATTTTTCCTTAATTTAGTTATTTTTTATCCGCAGCAGATAAGATCTTCCGCAATTAACCCGGCTGCCCGATAGCTAGTATTTTCTTTAAGTCAGACGGCGCTAGTAAGCTCGCTTGAGGTGATCCTCCCTTTCCTTCCATTTACGTCACATCGTGTGGTGTGACATAATGGATTTCTCCTCTCTTCTACCAATGAGAGAAGGAATTCAGCTTCTGTTGCAAGAGTTTTTCCAGTTATCACGTGACTTCCTTTTTGCCAACGCGAAAGCAAATGTTGAAAGAAAATAGCTTGTGTAAAAGCAAAATAGCAATTGGGTTATGGCAATATTTATTTGCTCATTTAATTGATCTTGTTAATTTATTAAGGCTGAACGAAAACAATACAAACAAGCCTTCAAGGAGTCCTATTCTCTTTAATTTCCATTTATTTCTAGATTGAATCTTAGGGTATATAATGTATGTTGCAGCGTATGTAAAAATGACTTTAGCATAGCGCATGGTGGTACAACTGATATAGTCAGACACGTAAAATTGACAAAACACTAGAAGAAAAATTTTTTTTAATGTAATTTTTTTTTCATAATTTCTATTAAGTTTATATATAGTGCATATTATTACATTGTAATTGAACTAATGTTAATATAAGTCTTAAAATATTACCTATTTCCCTTTAATCAAGAATATTGTACCATCATGTAGCTGGTCAAAAGCTTTTAATAAAAATTATTTCTTTTTCTTGTTTTAAAAAATTTTGAGTATTGCTTTTTTATACTCATATAGTGAGTTTATAAATAAATAATTAATTAAAATCCTCTTTTATAAATTTATTAGTAATTAGTGTGCCATTGCGAATCTTCTGCATTTTTAGGCATTTCTTCTGCATTTTTTTTTTTTTTTGTGTGTGTATCTTCTGCATTTTTATAACTAGAGGTTGACAGCTATGATATTAGTATTTTTTTAATTTTGCCAGCTCAGGGGATAAAGTCGCCAATGCTGTTTTAAATATTTATAACTGATTAATCAGTCAGATCTTCTCTCAAATTACACTAAATATAAAGTTCGAGGCTGCGACATTTTCCCTGAGAGGTTATAATACCTTATTTATGACTTATTGCTTTTTCAATATGTGGAAGGGAGGCTACAACTGAACTTGTTACTTGTTCTTTACTTAAATGACATGCAAATTGCTTAGTGTATTGTAAATTGGTGTATACTGCAACGGCATTTTTGTATAAAAGTCTTAGGCCCCTTTTTTTTTTGCCTTACACTTGCTGCTTGCTTGTGCTTTCATCATTGTATATTTTTCTAGGAAATTAAATCCTAAGACTCATTTATATAATCATATGTAACAGGTTGTGTAGCGTTTTTAAAAAGTACTTAAAGGTGCTTATTTTCGATTTTCGTTTTTTAGAAGCCCTTAAAGGTGCTTTTTTTCATTGGGTGTTTTTAAAAAGTGCTTAATTTTCCCCTCTTGAAAATGAGGTTTTTTTTCTTCTTTGACATGTCCATCTTCGCCACATTTTATACTAAACGTTTTATTCTTGCTTTTCATATAGTTCTATTCAAAGTTTTCACAATTCATTTAACCACAATCTATTTCGACCTACAGTTGTTCCATAGCGTATGAAAGTGGCAATCATTTTACATGTTTGAGGAAATACTTGCGAGTTCGTATGAGCGTCTACTGAGCTGGGTTCGATGAGCTTATTGCAGTATCATGTGCAGCTCAGCCGCATTTTGCAAGATATTCTCAATTTTAGGCTTCCTTTTCCACCCTCTAATATCGAACCGAAAAATCTCTTGATCATTTTATAATGGCTAATATAATCAAGAAAAGAGTTCTTTGTCAGAAACTAGTTATTTTGTCATGATCATGTAAAGTCTTTCAAAGTTATTTTGCATTTTGTTAATGTATATTGTGCTTAAAAATATCTTTTGAGTGATTAAAAAGTACTTAGAAGGTGCTTATTTTTTGTTGAAAGATTTGACTACGCACCATATGTAATCATATACCCTGTGGCAGAATTTCTTTGGTTTTTCTGCGACAAACCTCCAGCACTAATATCTTTCTGCAAGATACTTTTAATACTAACTAATATACATGTTATTAATTAAATTTAAAGTAACAGAAACGTTGTATTTACAAAAAAAAAGCCTATTTGGATGTAATAAAATTTTATGTTTTTTTTTTTTTTTAATGAATGTGTAATATTTTTTATTCTAATATCATGGGCCTATTTTGTAATAGGAAAACACACTAATTTCTTTTTCGCGTTTCATAAAACATGATCACATAAGAAAAATAATAATAATTAAAAATCATAAAATCCAAGAAAAAAAGAAAACCAAATTTTTTTTATTTTTCCCAAGTTAGAATTTAAAAAAATCACTAGCATTTCTTCCCCTCTGATGCGTGAAAAAGGCATCTTTTGAATATAATTGTGGAGGAAAACAATCTTTCAAACATTTCTTCAGAAAAGAATTTTTTTGCTTTAATGTTCTTTATTTTTCATTCTTCTCAAATAAAAATCGTAAAATTATGAACATTTCTTTCTCCTCGGATGCACAGAAAAGGCATCTTTTAAATATAATCTTAGAGAAAAGAATTTCTAAAATTTTTGCAGAAAAGAAAAGCTAAGTTTTTTATTCTCTTGGAAAATTCTTTCTGCAAGATTTCTGTGACAATGTCACTGTGTCGCCGCGATTCTGCCACAGGGATCATATATAAATACTCATAATCATTTTGTTCTAACAAAAGTTTTTAAATTGTTACTGAAATAGTCTTGCTGTCTCTCACCACGCACTAACACTCTGCGTCTACCTAACAAATGTAAAGTCTGCGATTGCAAATAAATAAAATAGCTAAATTCGATGGAGAAAGGGAAAATTACTACCTATATATTTTAAGGAAACATTCGAAACCAAGATATGGACTCTTCTATTTTTGACAGTAAATTCATATATATATATATCAGGGGTCTGTCTAGGCCGAATTTACTACCGTTTAGCGGTACCTTCACAAATACAACTTTAGGAAAAACGGTAGTTTCACATATTCAATTTTAGGAAAAGCGGTAGTTTCACAAAATACTTTTTCTTAAAATTTTATTTTTGCATTCTTTAAGAAACGATAAATCCATTACTATATTTTTACTATATTTTTGTGTTGATTTTTAAATGTAATTTTTAATTTTTCACAAATTATGTCTACATTTTCACAAAATAGGTACCTCTCAGAAAAACCTAGACAGACTAGTATATATATGTATATATATACACAGTGGTGGCCAAAAGAGTGGACATTTTTTGAAAGTTTCATGTTTTTCAACTTTGTGTGCTTGTAGAATATATTAATTTTCAATTAAATACAAACATTTATATATCAAATTGAAGATAATTTAATGTAGAATTTAATAATAAATGCAGTATTACAATATCTGTATTACAAAAAAAGGTATGCAACTAATAGTAAGATCTATCCTAGATTTGCATTTTTTTAAAGTGATACTTACACAATCAATACTTAGTAGGATAACCCTTATTTTTTAAGACAGCTTCACAGCGTCTTTTCATCAAGTGAACGAGTGTTTGGAGTTCATCTTTCATAATCACATGGTTCCAAGAATCAGTTATAGCTTCAATAAGTTGTCTTTTATTGGATGGACGTTTTTTTCATACAAGAATTTTCAAACGTCGCCACAAATCTACAATTGGATTGAGATCAGGGCTGTTTTCTGGCCATGGTAATATATCTATGCCTTTATTTTGAAACCATGCTTTGCATACTTTTGCTGTGTGGCATGGAGCTGAATCCTGCTGAAAAATAAATGATGTGTTGTTGGGGAAGAGATCCCTGATGGAAGGTATCAATTTTGGTTTCAGGACAGTTTCGATGTATTTTTTGGCATTCAGGATGCCATCAATCACTTGAATTCGGCCCACACCATCTGCAGACATACATGCCCAAATCATGACATTTGTTGGGTTTTTTGTAGTTGTTTCAATGCAATCAAGATGAAGTGCTTCACCTACTCTATGTCTCACGTATTTTCTACCATCACTACCAAAGAGCGATATTTTACTCTCATCACTCCAGATTACTTGCTTCCGTTGATTTTCTGGCCATTTAATGTGTTCTTTTGCCCACTTAACTCGTTTTTCGCGTTGCTTTTGATTTAAATATGGTATTTTCCTTGGAATTCTAGCTTGTAGTCCAAATCTTGATAACCTTCTTGTTGTTCTTGAACTTACTGCAATACCCGCTGCATTCATTTCACATCTAATGGCATCTGATGAAATTTTTCTATCTTGAAGGCATAGACGTTTAATTTTTCTATCGGCAGTAGCACTTGTGCATTTTTTTCCGGCCTGATTTGGCTTTATTTTCCACTGATTTCGTTTTTTCATAACGTAAACAAAACTTTTGTACACCAGAACAAGTCACTGAACCACCAACTTGTCTTGCAATTTCAGCATAAGAGAGGCCATTTTCTCTCAATATGACAATTCGGCTTCTTTTTGTAGATGTCCAATTAGTTCTTCTTGTTGATGACATTCTTTAAAATTAGTTTAATTAAAAAAAGGACTTTCAATATTCAAAAACAGCAATACTCTATTTAATTGTACTAGTATGCATCATTCTGCAAAATATTTCCACAACAATTACTCTTTTACCATCCAAATAACCTAAACTATAGTTACAGACATTTGATTGTTCGTAAGATCAGTGTTTGTGATTGGCTAGTGCGCTTTTATTACAAAACACATCCTTATTCAAAACGATTTGTGTTTGTTCTACTAAAATGAGCATAACTTTTTTTTTTGTAATACAGATATTTTAATTCTGTTTTTGTTATTAAATTCTACATTAAATTACCTTCCATTTGAAATATAAACGTTTGTATTTAAGTGAAAATTAATATATTCTACAAGCACACAAAGTTGAAAAACATGAAACTTTCAAAAAATGTCCACACTTGTGGCCACCACTGTGTGGCCACAAGTAAACATATATATGTATATATACATATATATGTTTAAAGAGTGTTTGTGCTATTCCTCTCTTCTGCATTTTGATATTTTTGTCCTCTTAATTAATAAGATAGTATACAACTCCATGACTGAAACTATTAAAACACAAAACATAGTTTAAACTTATTGGCATAAGAATATATCCTTTAAAAATTGGTTCTCTTTGTTAAACATTGACGCTTTCATTATTTTATTTTCATTAAAATTTTTTGGCTCTAAATATTGAAAAATTATTTTAAAAGATTTTGCAAAAATATTCCTAACATTTTTAATCCCTTTGCAAGGTATAACATTCAAGCAACTTTAAATTTATCAAGTTGCTATCTTCTTACTCCAAATTCTGCAGTGACTGCAAAATATGCTCATAATGGAGAGCTTTTTGCGCATATGACCTTGACATCTGTTTTATCTGAAGACTCTGCATCAGGAAGATTAATTCTTAGTAACTGTAGCACAGTCCTTCTAGCATCTGTTAAAACAAAGGGAGAGGAGCAGAGGAAAGTAAGCATTAAAGTATGTTTTTTAACCTTTTATCCGTCTTGGCGAGCATTTATAAAGGATTCTTTTTCTATGTGTATTCAAAACATAGAGAAACAGAAGCAAATACCTTTTTGCATTCAGGAGTGAAAGTTTTCAGTCTTTCTAAAAATTTCCAACTTTTTTTTTTAATTACTTTTGTTATTTGTTAAATATTCACTTTTAGTAAAATATTTTTTCTAAAAGAATTAAGTAATTTTATTTTAAGTAATTTTATTTTAAAAATTGAATAAGTGAAAAAAAATAAGTAAATAAAAAACTTAAAGTTTGAATAAACTTAGTTTGTTTTAAATTTAATTTAAATCATTTTAATTATTTTTTTTATCAACCATAAGATTTTAGTATATTAATTTATACTTTGTATTTTTAACCAAATTTTGCTGACTGGTTTTCGTATAAAAATTTACTTTTTATGCTATTTATTTTTTGTTATTTTTAAAAGTTTTCTTTCTTTTTTTTTCTATTTTAAAATTTCCTATCTTGTCACAGCTGTTTTTTAAAAATGGCTGTTTCTCCTAATTAGAACTGACTTTGGTGTTTATAGATTAGGGATTAAAATATTTACATAATTAGTATTGTAAAATTCTTTTTTTTTTTTTTCCATTTAATTTGAAAATGTTTTACTCAAACTCTTTGCTATATTCTTGAAATATTTTTACATCACTATCGTCATAAATTCAAATTTATTTGCTTCTCTACCGCAGTCAGACAGGTGACAGGCGATTAAGCTTAATTTTTAATTAGTATAAAAATTAAGATTAATCTAACATACATAGAACAATTTGTGTAGATTAAATATGATAAAATTATGAACTGAAACTTTGTTTTTAAATTTAGTTTAAATTTTATGCAATCATACTTAAGAAGGACAACAACAAACTAAAAATTTTAATAAGTGAAAAAAAAAAATTATTGCTGTTTTTGATAATTTACCCATTTAAGATTATTGTACCAAAATATTAAACTGATTTTCATAAAAATGTAAGAATTAACAGCATAATATGTCACGTGAGTCGCAGGGGAGTGCTATGATGTGTAAAGTGAACTTGTACTCTCTTTAGATTAATGGATGTGTTGACTCCTATCAAAATATTTTAGTAACATATTATTTGAACTATTTTATTAAAATTATTTGTTTAAATTATGCACACACAAAAAAAAGAATTAATGGTATTTTCAATATATTGCAACTTATTGAAATTGACTTGTTAATGAAAGTTGCCAAGGGTTATTGACAGTTTTGGAACAATTAAAAATAACTATAGGCCCTGCATAAAAAGAATTTGCCCAAATATGACGATGTCCGTCAAATTTTGGCTGCTAATCTAAAAACATATGCATCTCATGAGGGTAGATCAACAAGAAGAAGGGCTAGGCTAGCAATTGAGACTGCTGAATATGAAGAAGAAGAGGCATCTTTCAGAGCTGCTATTATAATTACTTTATGTATTTGATCACAAAACATTCAATGGAATTTACTCAAAACTGTTTCTTGTACTTGTTATATCTCTAACTAGTCCAATTTTCAACAGATTTACTTAGAATTTTGACACAATGTTCACAATAAATATAGTTTTCGTTGCACATAGGGATTTTTAAATTTGGTCAACAAACTAGTTGACTAGTTGAATAATGTACAAAAATGTTACCGATTTTATGTCATTTTTATTCTTAAAAAAATTTCAAAGCATTGTTTTTTTTTAATAGATATTTTTTTAAATCCTTCATGCAACCAAATCTACATTTATATAGTTGAAATTAGGATTTTTTTTTTTTTCTACTTGTGAGTGCAGCAAGTTATGGATAATTTAAAAAAATAAATTATAGCAATTATATTGTATAATCTTTAGTTTTTTAAGTCTTTATTTGTTACATGATAAAATGAAGATTAAAATATGTACAATTATATACAACAAAAAATGAAATAAATTTTTTAATGAAAAATTCATAAAAAAATTATTTTTTACGAGCAAGTTTTTCTAAAAAGAGAAGATACATATGTTTATGCTAAGAACAAGAAAAAAAATTAGAAAACACTTTATAAAAAAGATTAATATGTAGATGATAATATTAAAATGAAATTTTTTTATAATTTCCATAAAAAAAAGTTATTAATTGTTTTTATGGAAAAATTAAATTAATAGTATTTTATGGAGTTGTGATTAGTACCTAATTAAAGTTTCTTCAAATGTCATTCATTTCTATACCATTGAAAGTACTTTCCAAATAAATAAAACAATAACCAAAATATTTAACAATAAGTAGTTGAATGTAGGGTTTAATATTATAGGAACAGAAAATAAATATAATTAAGGTTAAAACATTTCTCTATCTTCTCCATTGCAAAAATGATATTTAATAAGAATGAAAGTTGACGTACAGACGGATACACTAGTGTTTTTGGGGTATCTGATTTTTTAAAAAAATTTAATTTTTACTTAGTTTTTTCTACTAAAATTTTTTTTTATATATTTGAGATGAGAGGGAGTAAACTGCAAGGCCTGCTATTGTGCTGGAGAATGGCTGTTACCAAATGTTATATATATTTCTATGCACCAATTTTTTTCATTTTATTATTTATTTTTAATGTAATTAAGAATATTCATTTTACTAGTGCAGTTTTATTTGGAAAATAAATTTGTACATACATATACCTATTTAGGATTAATATTTTTCTGTTTTAAGGTTTATGAAGCAGTAATTGAAGATAAAGGAAAAACGGTTATTTATATGAGATTATCTAAGAAATGTTGTGAGGATTTAAAACTAGGTCCTGATCGAGAGTTTTTTGCTGAGGTAAACATTTGTGTTTTTTGTATTCTTATAGATGTCATTACAAATGTCATAAATCTATTACTATGCAATAACTTATGTTAACTATTATAGGTGCAGTTTCAACTAAACCGTCTACCAGTGTGTGAAATGCATTTTGCTGTTGATAGATTGCACCCAACATCAATTGTATTTCCAGATATATCGGAGGTTCCACAATTATGGAAAAACAAACCTTTAAATCAGTAATATTTAACAACAGCTATACTTTTTTTTTATTGTATTCATGAGAAATCCTATTTTTAGTATTTTAATAAAGATATATGCACTTGATTATTCTTAATTAAACAAAAGAGATAATAAAGGGATTAGTCAATACTAAATGCTAGGGGACAAAGAATAAAAACGTTTGAAAAATTTAAACGTCTTTTGTTTCAATAAGCCAAGTCAAATAGAACAACTGAGATTTTTATATAAGCCTTAAAATTATAGTTTGATAATATATTTATATAGGTATATTATCTTTGTGGCACACCTATATAAATATACTTATTATGATAAATTAAATTTTAATCAGCTTTATTATTTTTTTTTGTTACTGCAAATATTTTGATAATTGTTAGAAACTATAAATATATAAAGAATTTGTACTTTTAAATATGCTTCTCTATCCTCTCAGAAAATTTCTATGTTCTCGCAAATTTATCTTCTTATGTTTCTGTCATGCAAAAATAAGCATAACATATTTCATACAAATAAAATCTAAATTAGGTATTTCATTTAATCCTTTTTCCAGCAAATATAAATTGTCTTTTTATTCTATAACCTTAAGATCATAGAGAAAATCAATTTACTTTAAATGTTGCCTCTTCTCTTGCACTAATCATTTGCATTAAGTTCGTAAAACTGTTGTGTGGTTGCTAAATTTGTTTTTTATTTTTTATTTTATTTATATTTATTTTGATTATTAAAAAGAAATTATTTCTCATAACTTTTTCACTGACAATACATTTTAAATTATAAAGCCAAGAAATTCGTAAAAATCTTGAAACAAAGATCTTGGCAATAACTTACAAATTTCATGACCATTCCGTACATTTTTTTATCTTTCCTTAGAGGAAAAAGTCTATTAATTTTTAAAGAAAATTAAATGCTGTAAATTATGAAAAGAATAATCCTACTTTAAAGCTAAATTTCTTTAGACAAAAAAATATATTGTCAAAACTAAGAAAGAAAGAAAAGAAGAACAAAACTCTTTTCTCAGCCTATTTTTGTATTTAAATAAATTATTAGTCACTTAAATTGTTTTAAAATAGCGCAAATACAAAATTATTCACATGATTTACTACAACTTGCCTCTTATCAAGCTTGTATTTATCTATTTACTTCTGCTATTACCATATCTTAGTTATAAATTTGCTTATCATTTTTATTTATTTAAAGTTATGTATTTTTTAGGAAACTTAAATCATTTGAACCTAAGCTCAATCCAAAGCAAAGAGAAGCTGTTTTAGCAATTACTACTCCTCTCTGTGCCAAATTACCACCTGTTTTGATTATTGGGCCGTTCGGAACAGGAAAGACTTATACCTTAGCACAAGCAGTAAAAATTATTTTAGATGATCCTAACTCTAGAATATTAGTTTGCACTCATTCAAATAGGTAGGTTGACTTCTATTATCTATCAAAAGTCATATATTTTAGTAAATCTTACATTTTTTTTTCTTGAAATTTTAATAAAATGTTTGCTGTAAAAAGTTTGCTCAAATTAAAAGGAGACTGAGTGATAGCATCAGAAATAGAGGAGCAATAACAATACCAGCTTTCTGTTTTATGAATTAAGGTAGGAAGAGACCAAATATCATTTAAAACTGATTATTCATTTCAAATGTTTTCAAGTAAGTCGGTTAAAGTTGTGCTAAGGTGGATACATTCAGAACTGAAAAATAGAGTAGTAAGATCTTCAGTTACAGCATAAGATGAGTGAAATTCAGGCATGTATCATCACATGTTTGCTGTTAATGACAATACTATTTAGGACCAAGAACTGTCAAACAATGCGTGTGAAAGACTTCATGAAAGGTGTGCACCAATATGGAAACTGCCAAGACTCAAGGCAAGCAAACACCATGTTCTCCAATGAATCCATTGTTAATGAAATTATTCAATGCAATTGAGACGAAAGTAGTGTTTCAATTAGGTTAAAATTGCAATGCATGCTAACGTAACCTCTCTCCTTATTCATGTTTGAAAGCCAATAATGTTGATGTTAGTGCATTAGTGTATTTATAGATCAGTACCGCAATCATTGAACCTGGATATCATTCACTAAAAGACTTTCCTCGTTAGTTTAGGAAAGTCAACGACGACAAAGCTTCATCACTTCAAAATTTTTGTCTCTTTTATTCATTTGATTTTACTTACCCCTTAATCTATCATTTTTCTTCTGTTTTGGATTTTCTTTTTTTTTTTACCCGATTCACCTTATTTATTATAATTAACAATTCTAAAATTGAAAATATTTTATAGGTTGAACTTGGGGATCACCAACTTAGTGTACAAAAGTGATTTAAGTATTACATATTTTACTGTATTTATTATTTCTGTATTTTAAGGCCTCTTGAATTACCACCAATTGTTTTTAATTTTATAAGGGTGAATAACGGGTCTAATACTTAACTATTTTTAAAAGAAAACTTATCTTAAGATTAGTTTCAAAAATTTGAATTGATTTCTTTGTACTGTTTATTTAAAGTGATTTTAATCATATTAAAAATGTAATAAATCAAAAATATTAGGTTCTGATTAAAAAATAAAGCAAATTATATTTATGAAAACATTATTTAATTTCATTTACTTTTTATAAAGTATGATAATTCCTTTGAAAAGTAATTTTTTAATATCATTACATTTGTAATTTGAAAAATATATTTCTAAAGTTATGTTACTGGGCACAATATATATATATATATATATTTTATCCACTTTATTGAGGTATGTCTATAAGATTTGTTTGTAGTTCTAGAATCATTAAGTATGCTCCCTAGGAACTGTCCTCTATTTGTACAAAGTATTAAGGCATCTTATTTATTGCTGTGAATTTTCGGTTTTAAGAATTTTCAATGCTCTTAAATTGATTTATCAAGGAAAAATATTTTCTTGGTCATGAAATTTATAAAAGAATAAGAATTAAGGAGCCCTTTACCTAACTAATACTTATTAGCAAATGCAGTCACAAATCTCATATATAGTTTAATCTTTTAAAAACTATGTGTTGATAACATTTAATTTTACTGTTTTTATTTGATATTCCAATTGTGCAGTCAATCACAATGTTAAAAGTTTGTAATTGTTACAAGCATTCCGAAGATATTTCCGAAACTATTTCTTCTTTATCCCTAAAATGCTGGCAAAAAATTAAGGAATGTATGATAAGCATGTTAATTGATGAAAAATATAGAATATAAAATTTTTTATTTATGTGTTTATTGGGAAGAAGGAAAACAAAACTTAGTTCTGCACTCTACAGGTACATGTTTTTGGTAGCAAAAAGAAAAAAAGCTAAACTAAATAAGCATGTGACTATGTTGAAATTCTTTAAATATTTGAATTCGAAATAAAAAGTGAAAGAAAAAAAAAGAAATTTAAAGAGTTTTATGTAGTTTTTCCCTATAGAGTACATAACAAGAAATTTAAATATTGGTTTAAAGAAAATTATTATTTGAATTCGGTAAAGGACATGCTTTGGATAAAATACTGTGAAATGGCTTTATATTTAAATGTAAATAAATTTTTAAATTTCAAAGTAAAATTAAATACATTAATATATAATCAACTAGAATTATTTTCTTTTGCATAATAAAAATATATTAAACAATTCTTGTCCAAAGTTTTTTGGGTCACTCTGTATTTACCTACTCAAAGTCATACATTAAAACACTTTTTATTCTATAAAAACAATATATTATGCAAGCTAAACATTTCTCCACATCTATTTTAATTTATAAAAATTAATCTTGTACCAAGACATTAAAATTTTTAATAAAATTAAGGCATTTTTCTTGGGGTTAAGTGAAGTAAAAAAAGAAGAAACAAAATAAGACTTATAGATTTTAAGATTTTAACCTGGAAAAGTCGGGGGAAATTTGAAACCTGATTTGAGTGGCCACCCTGATCAAATATGAATTTATTTCTATGCATAAATTCTAAAAATAAAATGGAAAATGAGACTCTTCTATTTATCAAATTCAAAAAATATTATTACTTTTAAACTGCATAAAATGAGAAACAATGTTTAAGAATTGTAGATAGAACAATTATTAAATTGAATATTATATATTTTAATTAATAAGAAATCTCTTCCAAGGCATTCTGTTAACATAAAAATCAAAATAATTCTTTCTTTTTATCCTGTTAAATCAATTCTGGGCTGCTTTTTTTTTTTTTTTTTTTTTAGCTCTCGCTAAATCCCTCTTTGTTAGGGTTCTATCATAGCAGCATGTTTTAAATTCTTCATTTAAAAATGCTTTCAAGATAGGCAAAGCCAAATTGAATCTAAGGTCTATTAGATTTTTCTTTACAGTTGAAAACACTGGCTCAGAAGCAGCATTGCTATGCTTCAGTGAAAGTATAGTCTGCATTATTGAAGGTAAAGCTTTGTATTTTTTTCGTGCAATTAATGTCAACTAAGCCAGCTCTATATATTCAAACTACATCACACTGTTCAGTTGATAATATCTTTACCCTAACTGGATCTATTTGATTAATGGCAAACTCCTGCTCAATTTGACTTTTAATTTAAAAAATATTCCAACAAAACAAGTTTTACTTCATGCAGCATTGTTATATCAGCAACTTCACTTTGTTTATAAACATCAGTTATCAGAAGACACAAGGAAGTGCTTCAGTGTAGAATTTTCTAACAGATAAGTAAAATTTACTAATTTCTTCTACAGAAAGGTCTGAATCTTTTATGTATTGCCTTGCCACCTATTACAAGTTCAGAGTACTCTTTTCAAAGTTTAGCCTTATATTGAAACTTATCTTGAAAATTAAACTTGCATTTGTTATGGATGCTGGTTTCAAGAATATGTATGAATTAAATGAGCTTGCTGTTACATCTTTACATTACATAATTCAAACAGTGGGATAACAGACTAAGAAGAAAAGGTGGAATTCAGTAGATATATTTTTAAAACTACCCTTCATGTGTATGAAAGTTTCTGAAAAGTTCCTCCTCCAATAACTGATCGATGGTTTTAGCCAGTGACAGCTATCTTGTAGACATGCATTAGATTAATTAACTGTTTTCAAGATAGAATAACTCTTCACAAAATTTTGAAAGCTGAATTCTCTAAGAGCTTTTCTTCAAATAGTAGTTCATGTCTATGAAAAAACTTTCTAAGTCAAAAAAAAAAATTTTTTTGTAGCATGTTTATCAACTAGATGGATTAAGTGACAAGCACAACCATGAACCAACATTAGAATTCTTTATCTTGATAAATGATCCTCTTTGTTTTTCAAGCATCATAGATGAATTGTCAACACAAAAGACAATACATAGTTCCTGGGGAACACTATTTTTCTATAGTTTATCATCCATGAGTAAAATATTTTCGCTGATACCATCTTTATCCAACTTTGAGAGAGAGAAAAAAGTTGTTTTAATTTTGCCTTTCACAAAATGTTATTACAAGAGGAAAAGTTTGTCGCCTGATAAATTGCTGCCATCAGTCCCTAAAGAAAAATTTTTGGCTCTCAGCACCCCATAAGTCATTCTACATTGTTCCTGTAAACTTTTGTAAATTGCTGTGCTTTTCCTAGCAGATTTAAAATTTGTCGGCTATTGCCGAATCTGGAAACTAGCTTAAGCAAAGGACCTCTGGGATCCATAGCAGATAACAGCTTATTATGTTAAATTAAAAAAATTCAATGAGTCTCCGCTCTTATTACATTCCGGCTTTCTTCCATAGGGTTCAAATTATTACAATACTATTTGTTTAAGGACATGATCCTTCAACTTGCTGTTGACAACCATTTCTATCTCAAAGTGCAGTCAAAGAACTACATTTGCAAATATTTCATTAAAAATGATGTAATGATTTATTGAATAAATTTTAAATAGGTTATTCTACTGAATAATCCTTTCAGATGTAGATATTTTTAAACTTAGGTTTGGTGGGCCAATGAATTCTTAAGAGAAATTACTCCGATGATCAGAATCATGAATTAACTAAATCCACAAGACTCCTATCAGTAGCTACGATTAGCATCAGGTGAACAAAAAAAATTAACTGTTTATGCCTGGGAAAAACATTTCTCACACTCACTGCAGCTAGAAAGATTACCTTACTCACCAAGTTCTAGCCGTGCAGTTTATGTGACATCAGTAGTATATGCAACCACAAAGTTTGTCAAGTTAAAGTAGAGAAAGTGGGAATATGATGTTATCGATGATATACATGATGTTATCGATGAGAAAGATTAACTGTTACATTTTTTTTCAAGGTGAAATTTATATCTTTGCAGAGTGTCCAGAGTACTTTTAAATTTTTATAGATCCTCTGGAAATAACAGGGTAGTTACCAGCTATGCTCTTACTATTCTTAATAGCCTTGAATAATGATGCTATACTATTGTATTTCTGACCCTATCACTTAATCTTCATAGCTACATAAACTCACCCTTTACAGCCTGTTCTGATGCTGTGCACTTTTTATTTGGACAATTCTTCTATTTTTTGCAATATATTTTGGGCTTTTAATAATATTTTAATTTTGCAAGCACAGTACCCCCTCATTTTATGCTGTTTGTCGAAGGATAGAAAAAAAGAGCAATATATTGAAATGTGCAAAGAAACCACACTGTAAAATATAAACAATAGCATGTAATTATATTCTAACAATTTTGTCCATAAAAGTAAGTCATTTGCATTTAATTTTTGTTGTTGCTTTCTTCATACACAAACTGTGGAAAATCCTCAACAAAAATTGCCTTTACTGGATTAAAAGGGAATATAGAGGTGTTTTCTGATTTCTGTTTTTAAAACTTGCTGTTCTTTTGAAATTGGGAGATGAAAATGCTCTAGCTACCTTTTAGTTATTTGATTTTAAAAGTCATTTAACAGTCGCCCAGAATTCATACAATGGCAAAAATTGGCCTGCAGTTCTCAATTTAAACGCTACTTTTAAAAAAGTTTCTTTGCAGCTTAAATATTAATGAATTTATAAAGAATGTTAATCATAATTTTTATCATCAGAAAAAAAAATGCTTATGTTTTTATGGAATTCTTTTAAGTTACTATATTTGTGGGATTTAATGAAGTATAATATAAAAAAAAAAAGACTACTACATTATACTTTCATAAAAGCTTTATTATTTACATTATTCAATTCAATGAAATAAATGATTCTAATTTTTTATTAATTAAAATTTTTTAATTGGCTTAAAGTTATTACAATGTGGAAGAACAGCATTATATTTTATTGTGCTGTATTTAAGAGGTGAATCTAATAGAAAGAAAGACTGTGTTTATAAGAAATATATGCTTATTGTTGGAAATGAATATATGCTGAAGATGCTTTGATATTCTGTGTGTATAAATTGAATGCATAATATTAATTGCAAGTACTTGTTTACACAATGCACCTTTTAAATGTTTTAAAAAGGCGCAAATAATAGAAAAATAACTGAAAAACTTCATGGTGCAAGTAAAAGCTACCTAAATTTGCTTTCTTATTCACTGTGATTCTATCCTTGATGGCCGATCGGAGCTTATCTTGTTTCAGATCAATAGTTGCCTACTTGTCTGACAGCTAAAATTGACTGATGTGCAATGTTGGTCACAAGATTCTGGAGCTTTTACTTCCATGAATCTTCCTGACACACAACTGTCTGTTAAAAGAATGTTTTGTTCTTATTCATACCAAATGATGCACTTTTGAATTGCCTAATATAATTTAGGCATATCTTACTAAATTGATGAAATGCTATTCACTATTGCACACTAATTCACAAATGCTATACACTATTCTCTTAAATTCTTTCATATTTGAAGTTATTTTATATGTGACAATATTTCATTTGTGTGGAATCTCTTGATAAAACTTCAATTATGAAAAACAATTTTGAAGTCTTTTAAAAATGTTCTGCAAATGAAGACATAACAAATATAAAAAATATATAATAAAAGGGCTAAATCCTTTCCATAAATTTTTATTAAAAAGAAAAACTAATTTAGAAGGTACATGGAAAATTTATTATTGCACTTCGTTGTCCAAACAATAATTATGAATGCTGTTATTAATAAAATTGGAGTGTGTGCACTTTGCTCAGTTATTTTCAATCCTAAATGTCTAGATCAAACTACTATTCAATATTTTTACCTGTGTATCATTTGAATGAAGATTATTTTAGAATGTTTATTATATCACTGATTTGAATTAAAAAGATGTCATCAATTTTAAAGTTGTTCATAATCATTTTATCTGTTTTTTGCAACTATGTGTTAAAAGTTTTTAAAAAATGTAATAGCTTACTCAGAAATTCTTAAAATCAGGCAGTAAATCTTTCAAATCTAAACTGGGCATATACTCAGTAAATAATTATAACTTGTGCAATTCTTATAAATTTAGTATCCTTGCACTTTTTAATCTTTATTTAGCTGAAATTAACATAAATTTATTAAAAAAAATTGTTGTTGTAGTGCCGCTGATATTTACATAAGAGAATATTTACATCCACAAGTTGCTGAGGGTAGAATTGAAGCTACACCCTTGCGTATATATTACCGCCATCGCTGGGTAGCGACTGTACATCCGACAGTTCAACAGTACTGTTTAATCAACTGTGATAACAATGAAAAGCATTTTGTCATGCCAACCGCTGATGATGTTAAAGCTCATAGAATTATTGTCACTACTTTAAAAACTGCAAGATACCTAGTACAGCTTGGCCTAGAAAAAGGTAGCTTGGCTCTGTGTGTTTTAAAATTATTTTTAACTTTAATCCATTTATGTCGTGTTTAAAATTATTCAATATATTATTTTCTTTGTATTCTTTATTTTTATAAATTCTTTATTTTTGTAATTTAACATTTAAATGAAAAGAAGAAAAGTAAATAAAAATTAAATTCATTGCTTACATTTTTTTACAATGGGAGTATTTTAAAAAAGAATGAAGAATAAATAACAATAGAAAAATCAAAGCATATAGCTTGCAAATATTAATGTTTCAAATTTTTAAAAAGGCTTTGAATAAATATTATATTTCTATTAAAACTGTAAAAAGAAAGTTTTCATGTAAGAAATATTTTAAGAAAAGTATTTTATGGGTACAATAGATAAATCTCAAAAAGTACATTTAAATGATCTCTGTTAGACACCAGAATTGTGTAATTCCATCATAATTACACATAGTTTTATCCTCATCTCTTTTTCAGTTATTACCTTAGATTTTACAGTTATTAATTTTTTTAATGCAATGACAATCGCAAAGAGCGAAAAAAGAGGGATATGTAATTTTTTTCAAAATCTATATTTTATATGTTGATGAGAAAAAAAAAAAATTCTTTCCATTATGGAATTTTATAAATGCTACTTTTGTGCATAAAAATGGCAGTCTTTTATTTTCTATGTACTGTAAAAAATAATACTAAAAAAAATGGGAAAATTACATAAGAAAAAAGAAATTCAGATAATTTCTTCTTCCAGCAATCATATGTCTGATTTTTACTGTACTTTTTATATTTTTGTGGACTAGATTTGTGTTCATGAGATAAACTGCACTTTTCGAAAAATGTTGAATTAAGGTGTCAAAGTATTTGGTTCTATCATTGATTTTTATACTTAAAATATTATGGTGTTAGGCAATTCATGCAGTGGCCGACTCATTAATTTTCAAAACTAACTTTAATTACTTTTTACTTTTAATTACTTTTATAACTCTATCAGCTCACATGGCCTGAATTCAAATTTATTTTTAGACTCTTTCCACAGATTTTTAAAAGCTAAATATTTCCTTGTATTAATACATTTTTTTTAAATCTATAAATATCTGAACTAACGTAAGTAAAAGATTGTGAAAAGAATGTTTTGCAAATTTAAATTATTTATTTATGACTAGCAAATCTCCTTTATTTAGGGTTCTTTACTCACATACTTATTGATGAAGCTGCTCAAGCAATGGAATGTGAAGCTATCATGCCTTTGTCTCTGGCTGATGAAGATACCAGAATTGTCCTTGCTGGAGATCATATGCAGGTTGATATTGAATTGTTGTAGGCAATCAATCCTTTAAAAGTTGTATGAATTTCTTATTCTGTTCTACTGAGTGTGAAAGGTTTCAACTTCAGTTAGAATATGTGCTTGCCATGAGTATGAGAATTCTTATTTAAAATTATATTCGTGAATCCACTTTGAACTGTCCTTTTTTGGTATTATGTTTGCAGTTAACTTATTACTGAAGCTTAAATTTTTGAGAAATTTTTCAAATTGCAATGGGTTGAAACATTTTAATAATATCTATCAATTTTAAATAATTAGCATAAAGTTTACATTATGCAAATTTGCATTAAATCTGGGGGGGGGGGAATCTCAGCACTTTTCTGGAAGTTAAGCTGGCATTTTTCTTTCTTCATAAAACAAGTGTTAAATAAATTTATAGCAAAGTTATGTGTAATGGTAATACTCATTGCTCTGTGTAATAATAAGTGAACTATGCTTGATAATATCAATTAAACATTAGATTAAATTTTGACAAGTCTAAAATGTGTTATTGAAAGAAAAAAGAAAAACCCTCAAAATAATTTGTTTTTCGTTAGTCATTTAGATAAAAACTATCAAATAAATTTAATTTCTGAGTAAACCGCACAAATGTTATTTTTAAAACATTATATGTTGCAATTTAAATATCAAAAGCATTTTGAATATCTTTTAAACAGTTTGAATTATGTAGCAATTTGTTTACCGGAATAGTACTTGAAAGAATGAAAAATGCACTTGACAAAATCTTTCAAGCAGGTTTTAGAGCTAACAGATCATGTGTTGACCACATTGCAACATTAAGGATTATTGTGAAAAAATCCATTGAATGGCTATCAACAATTTACTTAAATTTCTTTGATTTTGAAAAAGCTTTCGATAGTTTACATTGAAAGCTGATGAAGTACTATGGAATTCCTGAATGTTTTTTAAACATCATCAGAAATATCTATAAAAATTACCATATATAAGTAATCCATGCCAGTCAACAGCCAGATTCCTTCAAGGTTGATTTAAGTGTTAGACAGAGTTTTTGCCAACAATCTTTTTGCTTGCTATGGGCTGAATTATGTATAGTGTATCAGAACAAAAAGTGGTATAAGGTGAACCCTTGCTGTATATTTTTCTTACCTTGATATCGCTGTCGACTTATGTTTCCTGCAAACAAACCCTTCAAGATTTGTAAACAAACTTTTTAAATGTTGATGAAACAAAACTGGGGCCTATTAACAATCAAAATAAAACTAAAATTTTGTAAATTAGTGCAAAGCAATTAAATAACATATTCTTAGAAAATATCACACTAGAAGAGGTTAACAGTTTTATTTATCTTTGAAGTATAATTAACAGTGAAGGAGGAACTGTTGAAGATATATTAAATAACAACTATAATACTCATAAATATATATAGGTTAAACAAGCCCCGAAGTATTCTGAATAAATTTTAAAAAAAACCATACAAAAATAAATTCTACAGAAATTAAATTTTTCTGTACTTATGCTAATTTTGTCCAGCAGAACAGTGATATGGCACTGCAAGTTTTTCATCGAAACCCTCCAGGCAAAAAGAAAATACCTAAAAATACTTAGCGAAAGATGATTATAAATGAATTGAAAACAATTGGCAAAACCTGGAAAAGGTAAAATATCTGGCCACAAATAGAGTAAGATGGAGAGACTATGATAGACGCCCTATGATCCAATTTAGAGTTATCGGGAAGATGTATATATGCATACAATTTTTCCAGTTTAACACATGGCAAAACTATAATTTGTTGTGTCATTTATTATCAATTGCATTTACTTCCATGGGAGATTCTGCTGCCTATGGCTTAAATATAATCATCTAACTGTGGCCAGGGGTATACCTTTTTTTCTTCATACTCTTAACAGCTGTAGTGTAAATGCCACAAATCCCAATCAGATGTGGATTCCTGAGCTGATGCTCTTTAAATTTCCACACAATATAGACTTTTTGCCAGTCTATCAAGGGTGTGCTTAAAGCTTTTAAATTTTTCAAAAATCAGCTGTATCTGTTTTTCATTATACCCATGGAGCGTTCATACATTCTGTTTACTGGAATATTTCCTTACCTTAACCTTTTGTTAACTTAAAGTAGGAATGCACAATCTTTTTAAGGGAAAGTGGCACATGCACAACAATTTGGCCAATATATTGTTGCTACAACTTGCTTGCTACAGCCTATTCTTTTATTCAAACTTTTCTACTATTTTTAGATTTATTTTTCCTGGCTGCACTGCTCTATCAAAACCAACTGTGTAGTTTTTTTTTTTGTTTTTTTTATGAGACTCAACTTATCTCTTTTTGCCTTTTCTGCCTGTTTCAGATTACCTTCTTATTGAAAAAAAAATGCTGTATTTGTCTGCCAATTTTTAGATAAGAGATTTTGCAAATGAGAAGTCAGAGGAGTGTTATAGTGGAAGTATTTGAGGCACAGACAGACAGAGAGACTAAGAGATTGAGAGGGAGAGTGCAAAAGAAAAGAGTGGGCTCACAAATGAAGATAGGATATAATATTTTTGTTTCTTTTCAAGTAAAGCAGTGCAGCAAAATATTTATAATCACTCTAAAATTATCGAACTTATTTTTTGCATCTCTTTGTTTAACTTGGTATTAATGTTCTGCCACATGGTCAAATAAGGAACCTGCATGCTTTTTTTTTTTTTTTTTTTTTTGTGTGTGTTTTAAAATGAAACATTATTCCATTTTATGAAATAGACACCAATTTCAGACCTGTGCAATAACTAGTTATTTTGTTATTAATAGTTAAAATCGCTCAATTAGCCCTGCCTCCTAAATCGCTGCTAGGGTTCCCATCTGCTCTGATGACGTCACAATATAGTACAACCACGACTCCCTTCATGTTTCGAAACGGCGAAAGCATGTGTCGCTCCGTTAAATTCTGAAAAATGGCTCCAAGCAAAAACTATAAGTTTTGAATTGTACCATGTTGAGATAGTTCTAGATTAAACATGCGAAGTAAATTATTTTTTAGTGTACCAAAAGGAGAAAAAAGGCAAATTTGGTGCAAGGCCATCAAACGAGATTAAAAAAAAAGCTCTCAAATTGTCTGAAACTACTGCATTATACTGTTGCTAAGACCATTTTACAGCAACTTACTTAATTATAATTTAATTCTATAAGATTGTTTTTCTGATTGATACGCTTCTCAGAATGAATAATTAATTATACTGAATTAAAATGTTTATGAAATGCTGTTCCGATCACTTTCTTTCTTTTTTTTTTTTTTTTTTTTTTTTTTTTAATTCTTTAAAATGAAAGGATTTTATTCTTAGAGAACAGTGGTGTGCAGGTTTTTTTTTAAAGTTAAAAAATAATTTTATCTAGAAGAAAAAATTATCAAAGTTAAAATAAAAAATGATAGGAGTTTAGCATTATTTACATTTCTTCAACAAAAAAAAAATTCAAAAAAATATTTTAGAAGTTAATAATAAAAAAGAATTTTTTTTTAATATTTTATTTACCTAAAAACTTATAATTCCAGGCCATATACCATTCCCTCTAATTGGGATCAACTCATTAAATAAAAACTTTCAAACAGTTCAGACTTTTATATATCGACAAATATAAATAAAAATGAATCAGTATAAATAAAGAAAAATGAATTTATTTCAAAAGTAATTGGAAAAAAAATTAATTTCGACATTTAATTTTTTCTTCCTCAATTTTATTTCATTATGCTGAAGGGTTTTGAGTTAAAAAATAATAGGGGTTTAGCATTTTTTACATTTCTTCAAAAAAAATTCAAGAAAATATTTTAGAAGTTAATAATAAAAAAGAATTTTATTTACCTCAAAACTTATAATTCCAGGTCATATACCATTCATTCCATTCCCTCTAACTGGGATCAACTCATTAAATAAAAACTTTCCAAACAGTTTAGACTTTTTTATATAGACAAATATAAATAAAAATGAATCAGTATAAATAAAGAAAAATGAATTTATTTCACAAGTTATTGAAAAAAATTTAGTTTCGACATTTATTTTTTCATTCCTCAAATGTATTTCATTATGCTGAAAGGTGCCCACAAAAATGTTTTCAAGGGGGAGGATGCAATTAATATACATTACATATATATTTAATCTATATTTATGACATAAATATGAAAAAAAAAAATTTTTTTAAATGCAATTCAAATTGCAACGCCTTTGTAACACTTTTCTCGATAGGAAGCTTTGGTTTAACTCCTCCCGTTCGCTGAGTTACTATACTTTGACGTCATTAGCAAACCCCGCCTCATTTTGTGCCACGTGATGTTTGTTTCGTTTTGGGCTAATTTTAAGTTAATTTTTTTTTTTATTTGGGTCGGCTTTTTAAATTCTGAATTGATTTTAGAGAGTTTTAAGATATAAACTATTTAAAATAATCAACATTCTGCGATTACCCAACGCATGTAAGTTCCTCATTCTTGTAGTGAGTGTTTAATAATAGAAGATAAATTAATCATCATTAAAATTGTATAAATAAATTAACTTCTTGTGATTCTTATTTCTAGACAAACTTTATTATTTACATTTCTGCTGAATGTGGTGGTACTTTGGGATAAGCTATAGTTGTTAAATATTTAGAAATTTAATTGTGGCCAATTTTAACTTGCCACTCTACTTTTGATAAATACACAACACATTTTTCAATTTAATATTCCATAGTATCAGGGTTGCCACAGACTACTAAAATGCGACAATTTGCTACTATTTTCGGCCTTGGGCGACTATGGTGACTTTCTTTTGCCTGAAAAGGCTAAAAAAGCAACTATTTTCAGGAATGTTGGGAGACTTTTTTACGCTTAGTGAAGTCTTTTCGCAAAAATGAACGTTACTTTTTAGAACATTAATAAAAGAAAGCAAACTTTTATACAATTATTTATGTCCAAAAAGCCAAAAATTTAAATTTCCATTATATTTAATGAACTAGTACTTGTTATTTTCTCTCTGAGGGGCAGTTTTGTTATTTTTAATTATTTTTTCCTTTTATTGACATTAATATTTTATTGTAATTTGACTTTTATTTAGGTACCTATTTTCTAATATGTATACCTTTTATATTTTACAAAACTTTTTTTTTAATTGAAGAATAGTTAGGACTGGGCAATAAATCAATGTATTGCGAAATATCGATTTAATGCATATATCGGTAGGCTGATATAGTGACCTTCGTTTTAGGCGATGCATCAGAAATCTGATTTAAGCCGCCGGAATAAAACTACAATCGCGGTTTAACGATTTAATATGCAAGGATCCTTGACTACGCTAACGCTGTTACCGCACTGCAGGAGACAATTTTGATTTCGTCTAGCTGCAGAGATGTAGTTAGCGTTTAGCTATAAAAACGATGTTAGTTTCGTGATGTTGAATGTCGAAGAGCGAATTAAATCAGAATTCCCAGTTTCGCGCCACGATCAGCGTTGTAATATAGAACACAATGCATAGTTTCTTTATGTCCATTTTTGTCTTTGGTATTTTGCGTTTTTTGACGATTATTTTCAATAGCACTTAAGTCATTTTGCGATCGTAGTGCATTTTATTTCGTCGGGAATACTTGTCGGGTTTCTTGTAAATTATTTTTAGTGAGACTTTTGCTACTTAGCGATCGTTTCGTTCTGCATTATTTCATTCCTTTTTTTTTCTGTCTGGATTTAACGATTCTTGTCAATTACTTTTAGTAGACCTACTGTTACTTTGCGATTGCTGCACAATCGCTGTTATCTTAATGCATCTTATGTATCTTATTAGATAGTCAGTATCATTTTTAAACAAGTAAATCTTTTATTTTATTTTCCAAAAAGAAAATAATAATAAGTAAAAATATTTTTACATTTATTAAGTGCAGAATTTGACCATTAGTTAATACTACTTTTTATTATTTTAAATAATTAAATAAAAGAGGGTCTAATGATGTTTCAAAAGCATGGTTTTTTTTCTCCGACAAATAGTTTTAAAACATTTTTTTTTCTAAAGTGAGCATTTCTTTGGTTTGTTTTCTACTTTCGTTTTTTTTTTAATTTTTAATGCATGTGTGTAAAATATTTTGTTACAGTATTATTATTTTTAAACCAATAAATCTTAAATCATTTTTAATTTAAGAAAAACGAAATAAAGCTTCGGTTTGCTTTTACTTTATTATTTCAATTGAAAAAATTAAGCAATGATGTTGATGTCGTAGTAGAATATGTTTAGAATTAATATTTTCTTTTGTAATAGATTTATTCCTTTTTATTTATTTTTGATTGATTTAAAGATTTCCCAGAGGTAATTTTTGAACATATGCTAAATCGCAATGTCTAACTGACGATGTATCACTATTTAAAATTTCATTGACATCACCCAGTCCTAATCATAATATTTGACAATTAAGCTATAATTTTAGTTATTTGGCTATTTTTGATAAATTTTTGTTCCTGTTCAGGCAACTATTTTCATGCTTGAGGCTACTAAAAGCAACTATTTTTGTTCATTTTTTACTGTGGCAACCCTGTAATATGAATGCATTTAAATGTCCATATAATGTGTATAAATACATGTAGTGACGATTTAGGTGATGTGTAGTGGAATTTTAAATTGAGAGATGCGTTGTGTATTTATCAAATGTAGAGTAGCAAGTTAGTTGGGTAACACTAATATGAATTTGACTATATGGCAGAACATTAATAGCAAGTTCAGCAAAGAAATACAAATAATAAATTAGATAATTTTAAGAGTAATCACTAAAGGTTACAATTATAAATATTTTGCTGTATTGTTATATACTTAAAAAAAAGAAATAAAAATCTTTAAACTTATCTTCATTTGTAGGCTCTCTTTCTCCTCTTTCAGTCTCCCACTCAATCTCTCCCTGCCTTTCCCTGCTTCAAAAACTTCCACCAATATTCTCCTCTGCTTTCACATTGGCTAAATATATTAGCTAAAAATTGGTAGACAAGTACTGTTTATTTTTTTCAATAAAGAGGCAATTTCAAGCAGACAGCCAAAGCAGGCTGAGACTTATAAAATAAAATAAAAAACTACACAATTTAGTTTTCACACAGCAGTGCAGCCAGAAAAAGTAAATCTAAAAGTAGTAGTAAATTTTGAATAAAAGAACAGCCTGTAACAAGCAAGTAGCAAGACTACACCAATAAAGGGCTGTGCACCCAAGTAATTAGACTGATATGCTGACAGCAATGATAGTTAGTAATTGTTGTTTGAACATCATTGCTCTGGGCACTAAATTCTTTTTATCAGTTACTTAGCTTAGTAATATATTTTTACAAAATTAAATACTTTTAATTGTTTAAAATTAGAAACTGCAAAACTAATTACTTTAAAAAACAACAATACCTTACCAGAAAAAAATTCTGATAAATTGAAATAAATAAGACTGTGGAAAATGTCTTTTTTTTTTATCACATAACATAATTCAAAATTCCATTTTAACATGAATTCTAACAATAAAAAACATTAATATTCATAGAATTAAATTTAAAAAAAAAACTAGATATTCTAGTGAGTAAAATAAATGCATGTTAAATACTTTAATTTAAATAGAGTTTATGAGGTTAAAAACGACTTATATTAGAACAAAACTCTTACAGCGTAAAATAAGATCCAACATTTAGTAGAGAATATTCTTCTTTAAAACATTTATTTTAAATAAGTTTTACAAATATTAAATAACAAAAAAAAAATTTTTTTTTTTAACGAATCTAATTTTGAGAGTCAAAATTTTGTGTTAAAATATAGGGGATTGTGTTAAATCACGAGGGAAAATGTAGTAATAACTGCCAAAAAAAAAAAAAAAAAAACGATTGTAAAGTCATAGGATTTACAATGAAATCGGCACACACGAAGACCATCAAAAGATATAATTAAAATTTGAAATTCGTATTTCTTAATGTAGTCTTAAAATATTGGGATTTTATAAAACTAAATGCAAATTCCTAGTTTTAACCATTGAAAACATACTTTAAGATTAGGTGCATCTAAAAGTTAAATGTGTAATTTCCGATTTCTTTTTTTCAAAAAGAAAATTTAAATATTTATTTTTATTTTGTTCAGATGCTGCTGTGAACCCTTGGCATAAAGTGTTTCACAAATTTGTTTATTAATTGTGACCTATATTGCAATCTTAAATTGTTTAACATGTTTTTTTTTTAAACATATCTTCAGATATATGATCTTTAAAAAAAAAAAAAACTAAATTAATAAAACACAGTTTTCAATTTTCATTACTTATCAAACTGAACTGGAGCTAAAACTGCTTTCAAAATAAAGATTTGCTGCTTTAAAGTTTAGATTAAGTACTTTTACGTCACTATATATTTTTTATATTTTAGAGTTAAATTAAACTTATGATCCAAATATGATCTTTCATAAGAAGTTAATTTTTTCTTTCTTTTTAAGGCAAAATATTTTTCTCAATTGTAAATGTAAAATTTTTATTATTACAAAATCATGTTATTCAAATTACAGTCTAAATATAAAATTTCAGAAATCATAACAAAAAATACTGATTGTTCCACAAATAATTTAAAAATTAAATGTGATTTTTTTTTTTTCTTAGTTGTAATTTTCTTTTCAATTTCAGCTTTGCCCTGAAGTGTATTCACCGTTTGCGCAAGAGCGCAATCTTCACATGTCACTCTTAGAGAGGCTATATGACTTATATCCTGAACAATTTCCATGTAAAGTGCTCCTTTGTGAAAATTACAGATCTCATGAGGCAATAGTACAGTATACATCTGAGCTTTTTTATAATAACCATCTGCAGGCTAGTGGTCAGCAGCCAAGGCATGAGAAGTTTTATCCTTTGACTTTTTTTACTGCTAGAGGCGAAGATGTTCAAGATTGTAACAGTACTGCATTTCATAATAACGCAGAGGTACTATTTATTTAAAAAATAGTTCATGTTATAATAATTTATTAAAGAATGCTTTTTTAGCTTTAACATATTTTGGTTGATATATGTTAAAAGCTATACCTTAATTGATTTGGAAAAAAATTTATTTTATTTGTCCTTAAAAATGGTAATATAGTGGTTCTATAAAGTTCTATTTCCAAAATTGTTGGGGCTGGTGCAAGTTTGGAAAATGGATTTTTCGTATAATATATTAAGATAAACATATACTAAATATGTAATATAAAAAATAATAACAGAGTTCCCACAGTACTTGAATTTCGTTGAAAAAACTCTGGGCCCTGAAAAGTCCTTGAATTCTGCAAAAGAGTACTTGAAAAGTACTTGATTTTTCAAAATTAAAATAGTACTTATCTTTCTTACAAAAAAGCAGTAAATAAATTCAAGCAAAAATTATAGAAATTCTGATTGATGTAATTTTCAATGATTGAAGTGAAAAAAGGTTAAAGAAGATGTAAAATTTTTCTCTCCAGATTTTTCACACCTGTTTATTGTTCATCTTTGATGTTTAGAAAGCTAAAATTTCTAGCAAATTTTAGTTTTTGTAGTCATAGTTTTCGAATGACATACAGTGTTTCATCGATTTAGAAATGTGTTCAATGTGTTAACTTCATTATTATGACAGGTTAATATTGTTATCCTATTTGTTCTTTTAAAGGAACATCAATTTTTTATTATTCATGATCAGATTTTTACATTTAGTTTCTACTGCTAATAAATAAAATTTTGTTCTCCATATTTCTTGGATTATGAATATACATCATGATTCACATTAAACTGATTTTTGATTTACAGATCGGAATTCATATAAAATGTTCTACGAATTGCGACTCAAATGAAAGCATTTAAGGTATCACATATCTAATATTGCTTTAAAGTGATTTGCAAATTACTCATCAGAATTGGTTTTAAGATATTTTATAAATCAAACGTCATGATTCACTTAAAGTGATTTATAAATCACACATCATGAGTTTAAGTTATTTCTGAATCATGTAATGTGATATGTATTTAAGTGACTTCAGAATCATGCATCACAATTCTCATTAGTAGTTTACAAATCACGCATTGGGAATGGTATTAGAAAAATGATTTATGAATTACACATAGTTAAATAGGATATTTGAGAAGACCTTATAGACAACTCATAACAGACTTATTCCTCTATAATTGTGACAGTCCAATACATCCCCTTTTTTATGTATTGGACATAGAATACTTAACTTCCATTTAGTAGGCAATATCTCTCTCTCCCAACTAGATAGAATAATTTTCCAGGTGTTTAGAATAGCATTCCCACCATATTTTAAAATTTCAGCTGGGTCCTGCCGCTTTATTACATTTCAACTTGTTACATTGTTACACAACGCTTTATTACGTTTCAACTTATAGAATTGACCCTTCTTGCCTTCCTCACCATTGAGATCCTTTCCCTTAGCTTACAGATCACTAAATTGTGATCAGAATCTAGGTTTGCTCTTCTGTGAGTTTTTACATCTAGTAGATTTGTATGATACCTAGGGCTAATTAGTATATGGTCAATCTGATTTCTGTATGATCCATCAGGGGATCTCCAAGTTGTCTTATAAATGTTCTTATGTTGAAAAAAAGTGCTTCCAATTATCATATCATGAGAGGCAGCGAAACAATAAATGTGGCTCCATTATCCTTTAAGACATCTTTAAACTATAGTTTCCCAAAACTGGTCTAAATTCTTCCTCATGACCAACTTTAGAGTTGAAATCACCCATGATGATCTTCACGTCATGTCTAGGGCATAAGCCCCAGAGACGATCTAACTCATCATAAAAATTATCTTTCTCCTCATCATCTCCTTCTTTAGTCGGTGCATATACATTAATGATGGAATAGTTGGCAAAATTTCCTTTTAAACACAATAGACAGAGTCTAGGGGAGATAGCTTGGAAATCAATAACCAAATAACTGAGTTTTTAAGATGAAGCCAGTTCCATATAAATGTTTTGTTTTATGACAACTGTAAAAAAGCATTTGTCTTCTCTTTTTCAAGACTCCACTGCCAGTCCAGCGCATTTCCTGTATGGCCAACAAGTCCAATCTATATAAGTCCATTTGCTCGATCAGCAGTTGCAGATTTTTACTCTGATAGAGATTGTGTATATTCCAGTATCCAAATCTCATTTCCTTTGATTGTTTCCTGGTCAAATTCCGTGAAGGCAGTCCGGCATTTACTTCTTTGGATTTCGAAACAGGTTGGTTTTTAGAGGGTGGGGTTGTTAGCCACACACCTAACCCCCAACCTGGAGGACCAGTCTCTTGATATAATCCTCAGAGTACCCAGCTATACCCCCGAGCACTGGGTACCCATTTTAGTCGCCTATTACAACATGCATGAGCTACATTGTGACTATTCTTTCACTCCCGGTGACCACACAGGTTTTTCATATTTATATGTGCTTTAAAAATTAGACATTATGATTTGTATTCGCGCGATTTAAAAATTATGCATCGGGATTTGTATTTATGTGATCTAAAAATTACGCATCATTATTTGTATTTTCGCATTTTTTAAAACTCAATATAGAGTTTCATATTCGCGTAATTTAAAAGCCTCATAGCGGGATTCATATTCTCTCAATTTAAAATCATGCATGTGATTCAGATTCATATTCATACATTTTTAAAATCAATCATCGGAATTGGTTTAAAAATCACACTTTTTTTTGTCAGATTTTTGTATATATTTATATATATATTGTATATTCATTCTTGGATTTCCTCTTTTTTACTTTCTGACCACTCTCATCCCTGCATAAAAAAAATTGCGAGTTTAGACAAGAAAAACAAGTTTAAAAAATACAAAATTCTCTTATTTATTTTTTAAAAATAATTACAATTCCTAAATTAACTAATATAAACAAAACCAATAATTAAGTAACGCAATATATTTCATACCTGATTATACAGGGGGGGGGATAAAATAGAAGGAAAACTTATTAATCTAAATAAAAACAACAAAAATTATCGAACCAAAACGATAGTTAAAAAAGGCACTAACATAAATATTAAAACCCGGAAAAAGCAAGATCAATATGATCAACAGAGTTAAAGAAAAGAAGGAAAAAAAACCTAATGATAAAATTTATGAATAAAAAAAATTTTTTTATTGAGTGCACAATTTATCGTGAAAAGAAAAAAAATCTAACTTAGTGGAATCGGAAAAACAAAATTGCAATCTGCTTCATAAAATAATCGTATGTTTAAATTAATAAACAATTCTCTCTTTTTTTATTTTTTTATAAAAACACAATTTTTAACGAAAGCAGATGTGATCCCACATCAAGAAAAACTTGCAAATGATACTGCACTTCCAAAGAATCAGAATTTATTCAAAAGAAAAATATTTTATTTTTATTAATCAATGTCAAATAGATAAATATATTTTTCTCTTTCATCTTTTGTTCACTGATATGCATGTGCAATGCATTTTTCCCACCCCCTCTTATATCAAAGAGAAAATGAAATCAGCATGCCACTCCTTTGAGTTTGATTGATGACTTAAAGGAGAAAATAAAACATTCATCCCTTCCCTGCCTCCTCTGGATCTGAAGATCTTCAAGGTCATGGGAAAAAGGACGTTTCTCTGGGTAAACGGGGGGGGGGGATTCTCCCCTTCCTCACATTTTTCTCTACTCAACTTCAAGGATGAGTCCAATTTCTGCTTTTTTTCATAATCGTTTGAGTTTAAAATGGCGGGAAAACCGAGCAAAATTTTTCATGGTTATCTGGATACCTGATAAATTGTTCTCTACTGTATATATATATAAAGATGAAGAAGCAGTTAACTTTCTCTTTCATGAAAGCACAGAAACTCAGATAATACTATCATATTCATAACACTATCATAGATATCAAGTTAAGCAAAGAAATACAAATAATATATTAGGTAATTTTAGAGTGATCACTAAATGTTACAGATATAAATATTTTGTTGTACTTTAAAAAGAAATAAAAATCTTATCTTCATTTGTGTGCCCACTTTCTCCTCTTTCAATCTCCCTCTCAATCTCTTCCCTAGTCTGACTGTCTGCCCCTGTTTCAAAAGCTTCCACCAAAACTCTCCCCTGCCTTCTTGTTTGCTAAATCTCTTAACTAAATATTGGCAGACTTGTTTGCTAAATCTCTTAACTAAAAACTGCTTATTTTTTCAATAAAGAGGGCATCTCAAACATACAGCCAAGGCAGAAGGAGCAGCATGGATATTCAGATAAAAATAACATTAAAAAACAAGCTTCTAATCCTAAAAACAAATCATTCCTTTGTTATAAAAAGAATATGAAACTAGAAACAGAATTGAATAGATGAAAACCTTTATATCAAAACAAAGCCTGTATAGTGGTGTTTCTGTCAAACATAAATTTTCAGCCTCACGAATTTCCATAATTTATACCTCTTGAAGTATATTTTCTATAACTGTTTTTGTCCTCAAGTGTGTGGATTAAAGCCGCTAAAATGTTAACTTTGCTAAAAACAGAAGAGGAAATAAATTTTTCTTCTTCTGGTAAAATGAGATTTTGAGACAGATTGTGAAAGATTTCAGATAACAGATCAACAGTTGTTTTTAAAAAAAAATAAAATTGATAATTAGAAAAATTATAAAGATTTATTTTCATTGTTTAAAAACGTCTGAAAAACAGACCTTTCCCAAAAAACACACTCCAGATTTAGGACTTTGTTCCATACTAATAAAGCTAGTTTGAAGTGAAAATATATTTTTGTAACAAAACTTAGTCGCAACTGTAAAAAGTATAAAAACTTGCAAAATTTCTTCATACAACATTAGATCCAAAAGCAAAGTAGAGCGACAAGCTGAATCTATCTGAAGATTACTTCCAAACATATAGATGGGCCATGGTGAGACCTTTCTCTTGGGTTCTCACTAGAAAACATTCCCAAGCTGAACTCACAGGATTCAATGAAGCTTGACTAGATTGTGGAACTTGATTTAACTGAACTGATTTATTACTTTCAATCTATTCAATTAATGCCCCAGATCAAGTATTTTCCCTGAATGAATTTCCTTTTTAAATGACGGTTATTCAGTGTTAGGCATATACTATCTTCAAATAGTATTAACATTACATCATTAACAAATGCTTTTGAAGATTAACAACATTTTCCTTTTGGAAAATGTTTTTATTTTTTATTTTAGAGACTTTTAATAATTCTCCTATTAACAATTCCATATTTATTTTTAAAATTTTTGAGTCCTGAAGATTTAAATGGTATTTGTAGAATGATCACTTTTTTACAAGCCAAATTTTACTTGTCTGTATCGTTGTAACTTGCACTGCCTTGCTCAAACTTTCTAAAATCAAATTTTAAAATTTCATGTAATTTATGCATTTTATCTTCAGAAATATTAATTTATTTTTCCTACAAATGCAGCTAACAAAAACTTTTGAGAAGTCTATGTTTTGAATAGCCTGTATTGTGTGATGGTTATTTATTTGTTTTTTTACTGCTATGCCAGTGTTCAACAATTTCTTGTTTTAACCCCTTAACTGCCGCGGGCGTATATATACGTCTCGACCAGACGATGCATTAACTGCCGCAGGCGTATATATACGCTTTCCCGAAATACGATGCTTTGTATTGCGCTGCTATAAATAGAACTACACCCCCTACTTCTGAATGCAGTAAAATGGCCTTGAAAGTATTTGCCAATGTTTAGCAATGAAAGTGTTTGCAATGAATGTATTACCAATTTTGGAGGAGGGGAATGGGAAAGGGATGCGTTGGAAAAGTGATATTATCGTATTTTTTGCTTGTGTGTTTCTATTTGAGTAGGGTCGGGTTTATTCTTTTTTTGCTTTCGTTTCCCGTGTATATTCGTCGTGAATCCTGCTATCAGTGCAATGAGTGTGATGTTGGTTTATGTGTCCAACCATGTTTCAAGATTTATCATACAAAAGCTAAATTTTAACATCTTTTATGTTGTATTTTTATTCTTTAATTTAAGATTTGTATTTTCTATTTTTCATTTTTCTTCTCCTGTGAAAGTAAACTTTTTTAAATTGCGATGCGAGCATCTCCCCCCCCCCCCATAAAAACACCGCGTAACAAAGCGCACTCCAGCGAAAAATGATGGCACCTGGGAGTGAATCACGTACATTTTTCTCGGCAGGTAAGGGGTTAAATGAAATCAGTTTCACATTCCCCACCAACAAGTATTTCATAAATTTCCTTTGTATTGCCAAAATTCAAATCATCAGACTCCCTTTCATCCTCAATTAACTCTTAAGTCCAGAATGCTTTTTAGATCATAAAATGTTTTGCTAATAAATTAACTCAAACACTTTGCAAATAAATTCATGTTTCATCAATATATTCATTACCTTAAACTTAATTCAGCTTCTGTAAAATCAGTTTTTTTTTAAAATCAAAAACCCATTCATAATTCAACATCCACACAATGTTAAAAATGTTAATGTGTTGTGATATTATTATTTTAAAGTCAATGATGTTTTAATAGATTTTTAGCAGATTGAATTTTAAAAATTAATTTCATTAACAACACTTTTCAACATAAATAGCATTTTGATTATTTTTACGCTAAAAGTTGCACAAATATTATCTTGCTAATTTAAACCAAAACTTAAGTTTAATAAATTCTATGAATACACAATTAAACACAAAGTATATGTTCAATTTCAAATACTTTTAAATGCAAAAATCCCTTTCCTGTAGTCTCCCAATAAAAATTTAAATTAATTGACTTCAGAGAATTTTTTTTTTTGTGTGTGTGTGTTAGCCAAGGTTGCATTTTGTTTTAAAAATGTCCTTTTTTATTTTTATATCCTTTTTGTAATTTATCAGCTCATCTTCAAGAAGCTGTGCATTTTCTATCAGTTCTAATGCCTATGAAATTTCAATTTAATTCTAAAGGTTTTGCTTGGGAACGTCTACTTGTCAGATCTTCCTTCTATACTAAGAGTTTTTTAGATCTATAATTAAAGAGGTCTTTGAACATGTTAACAACAAACTATATCATAATTTTAATTGATTTTCGATTTTTATTTTAATGAAAAAAAATTTAGCCTAGCACTGTTGAGTTTTATTATTAGGAACATTAGTTTTGCTGTATTTTAACAAAAACCATTAACCCTTTCGAGCCGACTGTCACACATACGTATCAGATAGTTTTCTTGTTCACCCCCGGCCGTCACTCATTTGTGCCAGCGTTTCGGAACGTTTTAAAAAATACAATTTCTTCCAAAAGATTGCATTGTATGTCCATATGGTTTCAGATACATGTAGATTTGACCTTCTACTCAAGATGAGAGTACATTCACATGGTTTCTAGGGGAAGGAGTGGAGGGGGAAATGTTTTATGAGGGCTCTTTAAATTCGCGTGTGGTATTTGTTTACAGTAAGCATGGGAGTTTGTTTGTTTTTTCTTGCTACTTTCGATTTTCAGTTTAGTTTTTAGTGGATAGTTTGATCTTGTAGGCTTGAATTTTTTCTCTTTTTACCATTAGAATGTCGAAGCGTCGAAAAATTAGTTTTAAGATATGTAACGTTAAATGTTTCAAAATGATACGTATATAATGAAAATGAAATGTGTAAAATATATATTTAAACAAGAAATAACTTAAGTAAATAAAGTATCCATAGAAATATATATGAAGCATATGTCATTTAAATACTCTACAGAACAATATTAAACTACACGCTGATATTTCGGTAATTTCATGGAATTAGGCTTAACATCACAAAACCCTCCAGCTCTGGGGGGACACATGCGAGAGAGACTGCCGGCCTCAGCTTTAAGCGCGCTTCCTGTTGCGAAAGGGTTGAAACATTCGATACTAAAATTAATTTTTTGTTATTGTAACAATTTTACAAAAACACTATTTTATACAGAATTGTATTTTTATTACTAATTTTAAGTCTAGTGAATCAGCTATTTTCCAAATTAAAATTTTTTCTAATTATGTTCATCGTTTAATTGATTTTTTTTATTACCATTTTAAAATCAATATAATTTTTGTTAAAAATTTTATTAATCCATTTATGCCTTGGTCAAAATTTTTAAATATATTTTATAATATCAATGTTATGAAATCAAATGGACAATTAATTAGTTTAAAAGAAATCTTGCCTAATGAAAAACTAAAATCTTAAAAATTTGGGAAGAAAGCAATACATGGTGCCTAAAAACATCTAAGACAAAGTTCTATTCTAAAGGGGGGGGGGGAATATTCATTAAAGTTATTGATTCATTAAGGTCTGTTATTGATTCTAAATACAAATCAATAACAGACTTAACGCTTTGCTTCTTGACATTGCAAAAAGTTACATTGAAGTGTGGCTTGAAAATAAAAGAAGAAACAAACCAACAACTGAAATGAACATCAACAAAATGCTGCTAACACAAATTTAAAAGAACAGACTGTTTAAAACTTGAAAATAAAAAGGCTGCATTACAAACAGAATGCTCGATATATGCTACTTAAAAGAACAAAATACTTAAAAATAATTTGTCAGCTTATGAATTTTTTAATTTGTCTTTGAAAAAGGACTATGCCATGCACATTAATAGGTTTAAATTTAAAAAAAAAAAAAAATTCTTGGAATTGAATATTAATTAAAACTGCAAATCTATTGTTTCATACTTGCCATGATTGAAATTATATTGAAAAATTGATTTGTTAGAATATTTACTAAATTTATAGGTATATGAACTTATTGAGCGGGTAAGTGAACTTAAAAACAACTGGCCTGCTGAGTGGGGTATTCAAGATGAGTCTAGTATTGGTGTTGTGACACCTTATTATGATCAGGTTAGTGGGATTTTTATTTTCCAATTTAGAATTATGACTCTGAAATTCTACGAATAATAATGAAAATTATCATAGGTTGTTAGAATTAGAGCTGAATTAAGAAAAAAGAAGATGCATGGTGTGTCTGTAGAACGGGTACTGAATGTTCAAGGTAAATTTTAGTTGCTTAAATTTATATTTACTGCTGAATTAATAGATGAATTAAAGAATTGATTGCTAAATGATATAGCTGAGATACGTTTTCAGTTATAAACTTGTTACTTTAAATAAGAAAATTTTTTATCAAAGAGTCATTTATAAACTGTCTGCATACAATCCAAAGTATCTGCAAACTCCTTAATAACAGAATAATTTTTCCTCTAATGGCAAACGTTTTTATGCATGCTTCCTATTTTCATTTAAAAATCAATCTAGGAAATATTTCTCTTAGAATATATCTTTTCAAAAAATATTTACTCTTACAAATGTAATTTTTTTGTATAACATATATGTATGTAACATAAAAAAAAAGCTTTAACTAATCTTTTTATGTAATTTTTTAACTAAATTCTCCTTTTTGGTTTACTATTCAAAATTTAATGCTTTCTCACACTTCATTATTCACATCTAGCATTTGGTTTTATTTTTATATTCAAGTATGCAAGAATTAATACTTAAAGTTTTTCCCTTTACTAAGAATGAGAACCCTCGACCTATTTAATGGACCAATTGTAATTACTAATGTTTCCCTTTTTCATGAGACATAACATGTTATTGGGCAGAGATGGTCATTCAGAATAATGAATTAAGATTTATTCATTAGTGAGAAATATTTTGAATAGAGAATAAATCGCTCATTATTTTCAATCATTATTCTTTATTCATTAGTGAAGAATAAGTGAATAATTTCACTGCTCTACACAAATGAACACGGTAAAACTATAAATGACTACGATTGTGACAACTACAAATAAAAAGTGCATAGTAATTAACTACAGGCAGTCACTTTTATAAGTTACGAGTAATGATTTCAGATAAAGAGTGATAATGATTAATCTAACTGGTATATGATTACAAATGACTGAAATCTTTTATTTTAAGCAATCAATGTAATCAATATGTACGATTATAAACAGTTATTTTTACCAGCAATCATAATCTAGCTATTACAAGTAATCTTGAATACGAATAATTGTAAAAACAGTTACTAAACGAATACATAAATATGTTTCACATAAATGCACACTCAACTACGTTGTATGTTTATTTGTGTATATATATATACGAACGAGCACTGTATAGTTTGTCTAAAATAAGAACTCCTCCAGATTTTCGTCTGTACCTGTGGCGGTGACCATGGTAACAAGGTATAACTATTTCAAGTAGGGGTGCAGGGTCACTGTTTTGGTGTGGTTTCGGCTCGAGTCTATGAGAGAAAGGGAATCTCTTCGGTCTATTGTGTTAATCCTAGAGTGAAGCTACCCTCCCTAAAATGTGCCATTCTTGTTTCCAAAGCACCAGACGGCCTCAGACTTTGTGGCAAGAGGAGTTCTAAGCTTACACAAACTATATATTAATGCTTGAAAGAATAAGTAAAAAAAAGTTGAGTGTTTACATACTTCATTACATAGTAAATCCGTACTTAAGTACATTGTTTGTACAAGTGAACGTATTATGTATAAATTATGTTTACATGCATACGTAAGTAGTACACACAATGTATGTTAGTATACATCTATGCACATGTACAGATATACATACAGTGTACGCATACTCATAAAAGATATATATACAATACGTACATTCACACAATGTACTTAAATATGCACTATGTAATAATGTATATATCTTAGCTCATACAACGTACCTACATATATATATATATGTACATAAGAGAGTTGGGCATCGATTACAAGCAGCTATGTAAACAAATACTTGTAATAGTGATTACTACTTTCAATGTATGTATTCACATATGCAAACTGTTTGTGTGTACAATTATACACTGAACATACATATATTGTACATATGTACTTGCATACATACATTGTACGCATGTGCATACATATATTAGACATGTGTATATATATATTGGGCATACATGTTTTGCACATATGTGCATACAGGTTTGTCCAATATGTATATATGTACAATATATGTATAGCTAAATATATTTACAGTACAATATATGCAATATTTGTAAGTTATTTAAATTTCAAAGCTATAATAATAACGTACACTAATAATGACTAAAGCAATTTAAATGACTAAATCAAACGATATTTAAAATCAATTTAATCAGAAATTGAATTCAATTTACAAAAGCAAAAAAGGAGACAAAGAAGTAAATAAATTATGAAAACATTGCAAATTGGAAAAGCGCCTAAATCAATTAAAACCAAATTTGCTTTAATTAATTTAGAAATTCAAACAAACATAAAATCTGTCAAAATTAAAATATATATGTGTGTTTGTAAGACAGCACTTCTTCAGGGGACACACTGTCTACAAACACATAGGAGCCTTTCTGTTGTCAGTGGAATAACCAAATCTGACAGTGCCCATATTGACAGTGATTTTCTCTTATTTGTCTATCCATTATTGGACCTCATGGCACAATCTGACAGTGCCCCTATTGACAGTGATTTCCTCTTATTTGTCTATTCATTATTGGATCTCGGGACACTGTCAGTTTTGGTTATTCCACTGACAACAGAAAGGCTCCTGTGTGTTTGTAGACAGTGTGTCTCCTGAAGAAGTGCTATCTTACAAACACACATATAATTTTTACAGATTTTATGTTTGTTTGATTTTCTAAATTTAAAATCAATTGTCAGTTTTAATGTTCTATATTATTTTATAAATTTTTTGGGGCCTCAAATTTACTTTTGTATAACATAAGGCATAGTTCAGAGAAATGTTTACATGACACAAAGGCGTGTTACTTTTTAAGTTGAAAATATATTTAGGTATTCAAAATAAGATTTTGGTTTGCTTTCAAAAACGATAAGAAATTGAGTTTTATAGATATTAGAACAAATTTTAAAATGAACTTAAATAACTAAACTGTTATAAACTTCTTTTTAACACAATTGAGTAAAGATCTTATAAAACAATTTTATGCTGGAGTAAGCTAAAAAAGCATAAAAATAAATATTCATGCTTGTCTTAGTTTTAAGGTTAAATTCCTTATATAAGACTTGGAAGAGCAAACGAGGTTTTGCATCTCTATCCATGGAAAGACATAGGCTTAATGCTTAAAGAGTTTGACTTACATACACATAATGTATGTGTATGCATACATTGTATATACATATGTATAAGGCCGGGATAGCCTGGTCAGTAGGACGCTGGGCCCATGTTTACATCGATTGGTTCGAACCCAGCCGGCAGAAGACTCCCCATGTAGTAAAGTGACTGATGCACAATAAATCTGTCGAGTCGCAAAAGTCCTCCATGTTCCCATAACAAATCAATACCTCTGGGGGTACTGGATTTGAGATCGATCGTTCTCTGATTCAGGTCAAAATTACGATCTGGGGATGAATGAATGGATCCGCCCTATAAACGGGTGTGTGGTTGAAGTCGGATTCTTGGCCATAGGATGGCGCCACTGAAATAATAAGAAACGCGCACTCTGCCTCAAATTAGCTCGGTTTCACCAAGCAGGCTTGCTCATGTAGCAAGTGACATTGGACACAACAACATATGTATAATACAAGTACATGCAAACATTTTTGTACATACATATGTAAACTCATACATTACGTACACGTTTTAACAATGTACTTGGATATGTGCATACATACAATACATGTACAAACCATATATGTCTGTACATGACTTTTATATGCATAAATATGTACATATCGTATGTATAAGCAAAGTTCTTGCCTACAATGAATGTATATACCTATATTCTATTTGCATGTATAAATACATGTATATGTGCATACAAAGTAACACACGCTTACATGTATATGATATGCAAAATTGTGTATGTATATTGTATGCACAAATAATGTGTTTGCATACATATGTACATTGTATTTACATCTGTGCATTCATACATATATCTATGTATGAGCAATTGTACGTCTGCAACATATACATATATATGTCTACATACATACAAACTTACATGCTTTGCTTGTACATTAATAAATATTTATTAATGTACAATACACATGTTAATATATACGCTCATTCTACATACATAAAAAAATGTTCACACATACATATACAAACAAACTGAATGCTTTTATTTCTCGTTAGTTATTCAAGATTTTAATCAGAAAAATTAGTCATGACTAATGAATTTAATCATCAATCATTATTCAAAAATTTTCATAATGAATAATGACTAAATTTGCATATAAATAATCAGTCAGAATAAATTTATTCTGACTAAATTTAGTTATGAATACAATTTTCGTGAATGATGCCCATCATCTGTTATAGGGACAAACTAGTTACTTTCGTTAAGATAAAAACTTGCAAACATTGATTTCGAAGTGCGATTCAAAGATCTGTTAATTCTTGAAAATGTTTTAATAAATAGTGTTTTTGAGTCATACTCATCTGCCTGTTTTTTCTGCATTCCAGAACATTTGACCATGGCTACTACCATTACATATATTTTTAGAAAAATAGCCATGAAATTTAAGAATCTCCAAGTGTATCTGTGTATGCCAGTCTACAGTATGTAACTATGATTGTTATATCACCATGAAAGATCAATTATCAAAAAATCTTAAGTCTACTTCAAATTCCTTTTAGAAATTCATTAACCATTTTGCTCCTTATTAGCCCCATATTCTTACTAATTATCAAGCTATTGAAATCTGTATAGTAATGTACTTTAGGTAGAATTAAGTTTTTGACATCAAAAACTGGTTTTTAAAATAAAACATCTAAAAACTTATGAAATCTGACAAAAACTATGAAAAACTCAGAATAAGTTTGTATTCTGTCATTGAGGACATTTTATAAATTTAATAACTGTTTATTAACAGTTTGAATCATACACAATACTTGCATTATAATTACTATAACTATGATTCATATTATACATAACAAAAAAAAATTATTGCCATCATAATTAAGACTGATAGCTTTTTCAAAAAATATGGTACTATTTATACTTTATGATCATTATTAGCTGATATATTATTATATATTTATTTAATTTATTTCAGTAATAATAACGGAGTTTTTAGTGTTATGAATCTAATTATTGATTTTCATTTTTTTAATGCCCTGATTGAGGCAGATTTTTTAGCTGAAGTAAAACAAAAGTAATCGCCAATTGTCTTACCTTATCTTGTGATATTCTTTTTGGTTCTCAACAGTTTTTGTTAATGTTTATATGTATTAGGTGAGTATAAAATATCTTAGTGAACCTATGACCTTCTGGTAAATATACTGTACGAGTGAATGGTATAAACTTTTTATACAGGTATTATGATCTATGGTTCAAATCTACTGCCCCAACCCTTCTACCTCTTGCCAACCCTAATTGTAGGACTCATTTCTTTAACGGAAAAAGTCTCATTTCAGCAGATACGCCCAGATTATAATTAAAGTAAAAAAGCCTATTTGCCATACAGAGAGGTTGCACACATTGGAGCAGTTTAATTTGATTTCTTTAATAAATGTAATCCATGATCACAACTATAAACCTTATTATTATTAATCTTTAACTTTAATTCAAAGAAGGTTTGATCTCAATTCTTTTATATAATGAAACTTCTACTGTATATGTCTGGGACAGCCACTAGATATCAGGCAGGCTCAGTCCTGGTCCGATGCAGACTTGGACTTCAATTCACTTCTAGATTTTTCTTATTACTTTTTGTTTTACAAGTAAGTGATAAGAAATATTTTAAATGACTAGTTTCTTTGTTTAAACATCAAAGACCGATTTTCTAGACCCCAAAATTTGGCCTTTTTCTGACTTGTATCTCGGGCTCGGATTATAATTCATCGGACTCTGACTGACTTTGACCTCCAGAAGCAAGCATGAACTCAGCTCTAACAGCCTCAGAGCAAATTTTCACTAAAATCACATAGAGAAAAGTGAAGTGCTTAATTTTCCCTTTTCAAATATGAGTTTTTTTTCCCTTACCATGTTGTATTATGCAAAAGCGTGCTTTTCACATTGTACTATTCAACGTTTTCACAATTGATTACAGCGCACCGTCGGTACAAAGCGTATGAAAGTGCTAATCATTTTACATGTTTGATGAAATACTTGCGAGTCTGCATGTGACTGAGCTGGGTTTGGTGAGATTATTGGACTTTCATAATTATGCAAGATATTCTCAATTTCAGACTTCATTTTATAACGGCTAATATAATCACGAAAAGAGTTCTTTGTCAGAAACTAGTTATTTTCTCATGATCATCTAAAGTTTTTGAAAATTATTTTGCACTTTGTTAATGTATATAGTGCTTAAAAAAAATTTTTGAATGCTTAAAAAGTACTTAAAAGGTGCTTATTTTTTGTTGAAAGATTTGGTTACGCATCCTGTACTAGCTGAAAGTTTTGAAAAAGCCACGACTAATGCTCAAAGTGTTAAAACTGTTTTTATTGTTATTTAAACATGTGTAATAAAAATTGTTAAAAATAAAAATTCAAATCTTAAATGTATTAAAATAATTTTTTACAAAGAGTAAAAAAAAAATTTTAAAAAAAACATTATCAAGAGTTTTCTTTAGTATGTGTTGAAAATACCAAGAAATTAATTAATAAATTATTTGTAAAATGAGGCATATCAAATTGTTAATTTATTGATTAAATCAAAATTTTTTAAATATTTCAGATACCAACGTATTAATTAAGGTTATACATTTATGAATACAAAGATTCAAAAGAGAGTTATGTGGGGAAAAAAATTTATAGAATTATATTTTCTAAGATTATATTATTTTTCCAGGAAAACAGTTTAGAGTCATATTTCTAAGTGTAGTCCGAACACGTCAAACTTGTGGATCAAAAACAAAACCAGAGTCTGATTTAGATCATGGTTTTTTATCGAATGCTCGACTACTCAACACTGCCATTACAAGAGCTCAATCACTTGTGTGTGTTGTTGGTGATCCTGTGTCTCTATGTTCTGTTGGAAAATGCAGGTAATGTTTCCTATCCTTTTCAATCGTAAACATTTTCTAAATATTAATGATTTCAGACTGGGTAAAAAACACCTATTTCTGTGTATCATGTTTATCAAAATTTTTAAACTAAACAGTTATAAAACACTTTCTGAACTTATATAAACTTAAACTAAGTACACAAACAATTGTAAGAATTCAAATTAACTCAATGGGTTTTTACCATATACAAAATAATGAATCAAATCCCATTTGCCAGCTAATTATTATTTTTTTTTTTTAAAAATTATAAATTAAAAAATTGAATGCAGAGTGGATATTAGGTGTTTAAAGCTTGATTTAAGAAAACTGCTTCAAACCTAACATAATTTGCAAATACTATTTCGACTGTTTGACACTATGGTTTAAAATGCCCGTGTTGGGCCATTCTGGTGTAAAATAGACATAGCAAATATGGTAAATTAGCACTTTTATTACATTTTCTAACATCACATTTCATTTAACTAAAATATCAAAAGAAAAAAAAAGGTCCCTGACTGGGAGAATTTGGGCCTCAAAATCAATTAAAAATTTCAGCACTTATTCTAACTATGACAGTAGGTTGAATGTTCATGTTTTGAGATAACTGAAAAATTGTTGCTTACATATGAGAGGCACACAAGAATTTAGTTGAAGTAGAGCCAGTTTTATTTAACCTAGTTTTTATGTAAAAATCTGCATAAAACATACTAAGGGAAGACAAAGTCACTGATATGAAATTTAAGTGCAAAATGCTATAGTAAATGAAAATGCAATGCCTCTTAAAAATCCATTTAAATTGTTAATTTTTCTCTACTTGCCAAAAAAAAGTCTGATAATCCATTTCGGTCCCTAATGGCTACAATTTGAATTTTCTATTTAAATTAAATTCTCATTGTCTAAATAGTATCGATTGCAAATTAGGTTGAGTTTCATCCAATAGTTTTCTTTCTATTAAGCTGCACAATTATTTTGTTGAAAAAGTGACCTAAATTGTAACGAAACAATCAATAGTTTAAATATTTAGTATGTAAATTCAAGTAGCAAGATAAAGTAGTGAACATATTTTTGAAACGTGAGATTAAAGATTTAGAAAGGGAAAAAATTTAAAAATATTGTGCAGCGTTGCATTGTTTTATTGTTAATGTCTAAAAGTTATAGATCTATTATAATTTGTTAATTAAGCTATTATTTCTAGGAAATTGTGGGAAAAATTCATACTTACTTGTCATAAAGAAACCAGTCTCTTTGGAATAACGTGGGACTCTTTACGATCACAATTAGATAGCATGGAGTTGAAGAAAAATTTCATTTTAAATCCCCTGGCACCAGAATTCATACCAGGCCGAGTTTACCATGGATTCCCTGTTACTACTGCTGCCACCAGTGAGAACTTTTACACTAACAATCCACCTCCTCAACCATTTTTTGTTTTTTCTGCCCTACCCTCTCCATTTCAGGGCCCGCCTCTAATACAACCTGCTGTTGCTATGGTATCAGCACCTCATCCTTATGGTATGCTAAATAATGTTCCAAACTGTGTTGTACCTCCTATGATTCCTCCTGCACAATTAAATCCTTTTCAAAATTATCCTTTTAACTCACCATCTTTACCTTCTCCTTTGCCTCAACAACGCCCTGCAAATATTCCTAATCGTATTCAAACGGCTCCCTTCCCACGAAAGATAATCAATCAAAGAAATCCGCCATTGTTAGAACATCCCATGAAGGACTTTGAGCATGGTTTTGGTTTAGGAAGACCCATCAAAAGAAGTGAGCCTCAAGTCCCGTTCCAAGTAGCTAATAAGCCAATAACCAGAGTTCCAGAAGATAATAATCAAGAAAATTTTGAAGAAATGAAACGTCACCTTTTAAATAATGTTGACCGCCATGTCAATGGTTTCCAAATGAAATCCACCGAACTGGAAAATTCGGTCACTTTACAAAATTACCCAAACAATTATTTTGAGAAAGGAAACAAATTTTCAAAGTCTGAAGAAATTCCTAATGTTCCTTTGAGAAATGGTTTTTGTGGAGATGAACTAAACATGGGTTTATTTGCTGATCCTTCACGAAAAATTCAAATGAATGGTGTATGGGCTCCTCCCAAGATGCGTTCAGAATCTGATTTGCACAACAACTCGGTCAATTCATTTGAGGAACATCATATGAGGATGCCGTTCAATGACATGAATGGTATGGCCAGTGAAAAAGAGCGTTTTATGTTCGAGGCTCCAAATGCACACATGTATGTGCCCCCTCCACCACCAGACAAATGGCCCAATGCTACTGAGCCTCTCCAAAGCACAAATTCAGCTGATCTTCCTGCTTTCAATATACCTATGGTCCAAACATCTCTTCTTGAAAAATTAGGACTTTTGCAAAAATTTTTGCCTCCTGGAACAAACATTCCAGCGTTTTTAGATAATGATGAGCAGATAAAAGCTTATATACAGAATTTGGTGGTTTCTGAGGGTTCTCAAGCTGCAAAGGCTTTTGTAGTTTTGCTTCTATACATTAAAAGAGATCAAGAAGCTCTCCAAGAGGTATACCAGAGAAAAATGAGAAATGCCCGGTTCCAGTCACCTTCTCATAATATTCCAGAAACACCAACTCCTGTTGCTAGAAATATTCCCTGTTATTCATCACCAAGACCAGTATTCAATAATATCTCTAGGCCACCAGAAAGTTTCAATAATTCCGAATCATTAAGTTCAGAAGTTCCTTTTAACCCTTTCTCAATGCCTCATATATTTTCCCTAGATAAGTTAGATGCAACCTTCAATAATAGTGACAGAAATAAACAGGAAGTTCAGAAACCTCATTCAAATATGGGCAATTTTGTTTATCCTTGGATATCTGAGAATATGAATGGAAGCTGCCAAAATGATCCACCAGTTTATGAGATGTCAAAATTATCTGTGAGGAGTCCGGTTCAAAATAAAATTCTGAATGCGGATTTACAAGAGGATGCATTTTCTTCAAGTGCATTACACAATAGGCATTTTGGAGGAGAAACTACAGAAGAAAATTTGCGACATATTTTTGGTACAACTGATGCACCACCAATAAATTCTTTCAATGAAACAAATAATGATTCAAGGGGGGCTCTGATGTGTTCTTTTCCTGATGGTGGAAATCAGCAAAATTCATATTTAAATCGTCTCCGAAATCTACCACCAAGTTACAATTCCAATAATTATGAATTAGATTTTGCAAGAATAGATGATGGGTTGGTTTCTAAAAGTTCAGAATATTCAGGTGTGATGACAGCTGGTCCGTTATCTGTATCCTACCCAGATATTCCTGATCTTCTCTCTCATATTTGTCCCAACAGTAAAGATACATCCAAAGTTATTCGAAAACCTACCCCTAGAACATCTGAAAGCTCTTCTAGTCCTTTTGTCTATGGCATCAATTTACAACCTAATAGTGATTCCTCATTGCGTTATCCACAAATATCTTCAGAAGGTATGACATATGCTAAAATATTGAGTTCCCCTCAACAATGACACTGTGTAGTTTAGCTCATTTGAAAAATGTTCTATTTACATAATATATATATATATATACATGAAGCAGTGCATTAATATAATGGAAGAACAAAATGTTTTACCAAGATTGTAATTTTAAATCTTTAATCGTTTAATATTTTCATCAAATTGATGTGATGTGTAGATGAATGTATACTTACTTGTGTATATTAGTATCACTTTGTGATTAACTGTACATAGTTCATTGTGTTTTCTATCCATTAAATTTCATTTGTGCAATATGTATTCTGTTTTATTCTCTACTTACATCACAATGATGAATTTATATCAATAAAATCTTGGGAAAAAAATCAGCGCTTTGTTTCAATTTAGCAACTTTTCTTCTGCACAAAATATCAAAACTTTTCATATTTTCTGCATGAAATATGCCAAAGATTTAGTTAATTATTAATTTTGTTTTCAGATTTGTAGTTTAAATGCTGAACTTAATCTAGCTGTAAATTTCATACAGCCCATTTTCACAATTTTTAAGGATATACCTCAAAATACTATTTATTTTTATTAATTAGTTTTCTTTAGATGCAATTTTTTTTTTCAAGTTAATATGAAATTAATATAAAACTAGATACAGTTAAACCTCTTGGGAGCGACCACTCTCCATTCTACAGCAAAATGGTCAATGGAGGTTGTTCGTTTTTCGTGGTTACTTCCATTGACTTCAAAATTGTTATCAAAGGTATACGATTTTTCCAAAACTATTTTAATTTTTGTCAGTGTCATTTTCTCTTTGTGGAAATGCCAATTCTGTTCACATCATGATAAGATGGATCGATAAAATTTAATGTCTCTAAAAATGGTCCTAACTGATATGATTATGTGTAAAAACAAATTTTTATTACATTTATTTTATGTAATATAAATTAGCTTTAAAAGAGAAGAGGTTTGTTAAAGATGCTTGCTTTTTCTAAAATAACCTTTTTCTTTTTTTAAATTTAACTTGCAACTCTAAAAGTGTATCATTGATAGCATTGTCTTTAGTGCACTCTGACTGACTACAACATGTTGTATTGTCTAAAGGAGCTCTCTGAATAAGAGTGTAACACAAATATTTCAAATACATTTTAATCTACTTATTTCTTTTGTTAAATTTTATGTTTTGATTTTTTTTTGTGTGTGTTTCTTTATTTGACCTTTTCCACATTTGATGCAAATGTTTGCCTGGCCACTGGGAGAGGTTTTAATGATTTCTTCTAAAGGTTTCCTTCACAAAGTAAATGGAAAATATTCCATGCCTTCCAAAAGTGGTCATCAATAAAAATAGTCTTTCTTGGAGGTTTCACTGTAGTCTATAATATAGCTCAGAGGTTCTCAAACTCTGCTGCATGAAGCATTTAGAGCTGGCCCAAAACATTTTCTAGTGTTTCCCAAGTTGATACGACATTTAAAATGTAAAAGGAATATGAAATAAATTTTAAATACTTTATTTTTCCATTAATGAGGAAATATATTAACGTTATAGTTTGTGCTCTCAGCGTAAAAGAAAAAAATGGTAAAATATTTTTCACCATTAAGGGGAAAAACTGACTACATAACATGAAAGTTTTTAATTTGTCAGTCGCTCGTTAGATATGTCACATAACAAATTCACGTCAAAAAGAAAGCTATTCTTGCGTCAGACAAATATAATTCCAACTATGCATAAACAAATCTTCATTAAATTAGTATTCAACGAAAATAATATTTGCTTTCATGTGTGTGATGGTGTTATGTTGCAATCAAAATTTTGATACTTTCTGACTAACTAGAGGACTGAAATCTCTACTGGTACTGAATATGTGAAGGCAATGTATATGTTTCAATCGCTTTCTGATACCAACTAGCTGGAATACACTCATTTTAACTGTAGTTTTGTGCTGTATAACTATAAATCATATCCTATCACAAGTGATTAAATCTCAACTGGAACTCAGTGCTAGATTGCCATAAAAGTTAAAATTGTTTCCTGAAAATTACAAACAGAATATATTTGTCAAACTTTCGACCACAATTTTAATATCTAGGGCAGTTAAATTTCAACTTGTATTCTGTACTTGAAAAGTTTCAATCCTTTCAGGATCCCTACTTACATCATTAACCAATATTTTGACAATTTTCAGACTAGCAAGAGTATTTATATCCTTAATTCGTCTTTTTTGTTTTGTAAAGTGATTTCTCATTTGAAAGATAAAAAAATTAGATGAACATCACTCTTTCAAATTCTAATTACTTATCATGAAGATATTTGTTTTTCGTGAGGATTAAGAAATAATGTTGCTTTGCCTTTAGTTGCAGCTCAGGCTTTGGGTAAGCGTTCAATAATCGATATAATAGGAACGGGGTCTGCAACTTCATGCCCCAAAAACTCTAGATCTCATCAGGGAATTTAAAGAAATCGAATGAGTTTTGTAGTTTTTAAATAGAATGTAGAATTTCGCATTCGATATTATGGGTTATATTCAATGTGCCCATCATTTCTAATTGTTGGATAATTTTTTTTATTTGCCCACTTCTAATTTAATTGACTGGGTGCGTAGCGTTTTTAAAAAGTGCTTAAAGGTTCTTATTTTCGTTTTTTAAAAGCCCTTAAAGGTGCTTTTTTTCATTGGGTGTTTTTAAAAAGTGCTTAATTTTCCCTTTTTAAAAATGAAATTTTTCCTTTAAAATATTGATTTTCGCTACGAATTATGCAAAAAGACACAGTTCACATTGTTCTATTCAACGTTTTCAGAATTAATTAATTCAACCCCAATCTAGTTTGGCGTATTGTCATTCCGTATCGTATGAAAACGCCATTCGTTTTACATTATTCAAAATTTCATGATTTTTGACAATTGTCAAAAACAATGCCAAAAGAGTTTTTTTTTTATATGACGGTAAAAACAAAATAAAACTGTCAATTGTCAAAAACTTTCCGACCGTGCCTAATTATGATATTTTTTTAAAGTTCTTAAAAATATTTTTTGAGTGCTTGAAAGTTGCTTATTTTATGTTGAATAATTTGGCTACGCACCCTGATTGATTATCATGCCCTACCCTCCTTAAGTTGCAGGAATTTGATTTTACAACCAGCAGTTATCTGTAACCACTTCCATGAAATAAACTTTTTCGAGCGCTCAGCAATGCAACAAGCTTGTGAATACAGATTTTTTTTTAAAGTTACATGCCATTCCTACAAAATTTCTTTGCTTTTAAAGGTCACTGCTAACTATCGTCGTTGCTTTGAATGTTTCTTTTGTTTCATCCACGATTCTGTTTAATGTTAATAACGGAATCCTTGCATCTATAAAAAGTTTTTCTATCTACTGTTGTGTTATAAATTTGATTAATTTTTGCTTTAAGTGTTTTATTTTTCTAATTAGTTTAAAAAAAATTGAGTGTTTTCTTTTTCTTCCAGTTGCAAACAGTATGTATTTTAGATCTTCGTAAATTAGCAAAAAATTATTTTATATCTACAGTACCGCTCAAAAGTATCAGTACACCTAGAAATTTATAAAAAAATTCAAAGTGTCATAACTTCTCTAAAAATGATCAAAAATGCTTCTGCTTTAGCTCATTTTGAAGCTTAAAATCTCTACTTTTATGTACTCTAATTGTTTTTAATTAATATATTTTGCAACTATGTACAATTACACTCTAAACAATCATAGAAAATTGCATTAATTTTTTGTGAAGTTTGACGCGATGTACGGGCACAAAAGGGTTCGATATTGTTAATTTTTATTATACTATTGAAAAATTTGGACTTTAAGCTTTCATTAAAAAAAAAATTCATTGTAATTAGACAATGTAATTGCCATTGTAGTTAGACAGTTGTATATTCAATGTCAACTCATTTATTTCTCGAAAAATACTGTTTAAAGTTTTAAAGCAAGAGAATTTTTATCATAATAACATTTTTGTTTTCAAATTTTTTCTGAGAAAAATACGAAAAAATAAATTTCAAAATATTAAATTGTAAACGTTGATTCTTATTTCATTATTATATTTTCCAAAAAAAAAGTTAAAATTTGCATAAACATTGAGGCTGTTGGTTGCGACAGCTGAGATAGCATGGAAATCCGAGGTAGAAGGATCGAGGATTGGATCGAAGGTAGGAGGACGAACCTAAATAGTTCCTGTGCGGAATTCATTATAATTGCTGAAAAATCATTAAATTCTGAAAAAAAACTTTTTTTTTTATTTGACAATAACTTCGTCAAAAAACATGTTTTTTTGGAATTTTTTTTTTTTTAAATGAAAGCTAAAAGTCCATATTTTTCAATGGTATAATAAAAATTAACAATATCTAACCCCTTTGTGCTCGTACATCGCGTCAAACTTCAGAAAAAATTAATACAATTTTCTATGATTGTTTAGAGTGTAATTGCACATAGTTGCAAAATATATTAATTAAAAACAATTAGAGTACAAAAAAGTAGAGATTTTAAGCTTCAAAATGAGCTAAAGCAGAAGCATTTTTGATCATTTTTAAAGAAGTTATGACACTTTGAATTTTGCCATTTTTTTATAAGTTTCTAGGTGTACTGATACTTTTGAGCGGTACTGTATATACACTGTGTCTTCTAAAAAAAGGTTAGAAAAATTTAACAAGCTATATCGCATTAAAAGTCAGCTTGTCATACCATACTTTTTTCAAATTTATTGTATATACCATCATTGCTATGATCACCAGTAGCAAAATCGGTAGTTTCGTACACTTATTGATTGTAATTGATAATTTCGGTCAGCTTATATACTATAATTTTGTCTGATAATATGCTTTTTTTATATTAAGTAAGAAATAATGAAAAGAAGAATCACTGTTGAAGGCGGTTCGATAAAAAAATATCATGGCCTATTTGGATGCCTGATGAAATTTCAATTATAAATAAAAACAAATTATTTATTGTAATTATTTATATAATAAATAGTAATTATAGTTTCAAATTTTACTTTTCTTTCCAATCAAAAAGGATTTACTTTATTATTTCTAATTTCGAACAAAAAAAAATTTTGGTCATATTTTTTTCCATTTCCTTAATAAAGAAAAAGTAAAAATATTTTAATGACGTGTGAGTCACTTAAATTGGAAATTACTTTGGCTGAAAAAAAAGGAGATTTTTATGTCCCATGTATTCCACTAGATGGCAGCATCATTAAATGTAGTCCTTATCATTTCAAACTAATATACGTTTTCAAACGCAAAGTTATGCCTTTATCTGTATTCCTCTTTGACATTCACATTGACACAAAGCAATCAACTTTAATTAATATAAATTAAAAGCGTCTTTTTTCATTATAATTTGATTATTTATCCATAAGAATAAATAAACAATTTAAAAGTCGATAAAAAGGGACGATGTTCTTTTGGAATAATTTAGTTATTGGTAGTGCTGCCATCTATTAAGATATGCAATAAAAAAAGTTCATAACGAAATTGGAGCCTAATTTCGTTAAGAAAAATTTAGACAAAAAAATAAAATAGCTCGTAAAAGTAAAAAGCAAATATTTCTGTTCATCTATCACACTGTTTTGATCCTTTCTATTATTTTAAAGAAAATTTATGGGACGAGTTTTAAAAATTGAATACTCAAATGATAAATAAAATGGTTTTTCCGTTGTTTTCTTTTATTAGACATTGTTTTTTTATTCTAAATGTCCCTTAATATTTAATAACTGAGTAGTTGATCATCATAAAAAAAAACGAAGAAAAAAACTTTAAAAATCTGGTTTTGATTTTCGATTAAAATAAAAAATTATTACATTTGTTTATTTTATTTATTTATTATTATTTTTTCTTATTATTATATTATTGCCTTAATGAAGTATAAAAACTTTACATGATTGAATTTAGTATAATATATTGGTAAGCCTTTCTATGTTCAACGACTAAATTGAATCTAGTGACTTATTTAAACTATTCTAAATTAGAACTTTTTTGTTTGGCAGATAATATTTTTTACTTTAAGTTCTTCAGAAATAGTTGTTCATAGTGTGGAATTTAAGAAGTAATTTTTACGTGAAGTAAATGTTTGCAATCTTTACTTACTACTTAAATTATATTTGTGTTAATTATACTATATGTTTCGGTGGAAATTTATTTAATACGCCAATATTATTGCCTGTCCATATTTATAGAAAATAAAAATGATTTAATGTTGTACGAAGAAAAATCTATAAAATGTTAAAAGTCGTGATAAAATCTTCTATTAAAAAGATATTAACAATATCAACAACTGCTATTATTGATTCAAAATGAATCTTCCCCAGGTGAGGCTCGAACTCACAACCCCGGCATAACTCACAAGTACTGCGTTATAAGTACCGTGCGCTAACCAATTGCGCCACTGGGGACTTGTCCTCAATTGAAAATTTATTAAAATAATAGCTAAAGAACTTAAAAGAAAGAAAAATATTATGTATACTAAATAGTTAAATTTGTTTTATTTGAAAGGTTTATTCAAACATGGAAAATTCTATTGAATTTAAAAGAATTCAAGCATTAACAAAGTTTAAAACATTAATACTATTTCTATAACAATTTTCTTTTTTAAATAATCATTTTTACATTTAGTTCAAGTCGTAGTCTGTGATTAGTTCACTAATAAATTTGCTTTAATATTTTATTTTCTATTAGAAATGTTAAAATTATCTTTCGAATTGCCTATAATCTGTAATACATTGCTGTGGAATGCTCAAATTATATTTTATGCTCTTATTCTGACAGAGTAAATTGTAAATTTAAATTTTAAAGTAATGAAATTTAACTCATTAAACCTATCCTCTCCTTTTACGCTAACTAGGAAGAGCATTCCTTCATAAATATGCCAGATAATAAGAGGTTATTATTAGAGTTTTCATTTTCTGAGAACTCATTTGAAACTTAGCAGAATTCGTTTTGACAGGTACTAAATTTGGCACCATGAATAATGCGAGGTTTTTGATAAAAAAAGGTATCAAGAATTCGGTTCGAGCTATATGTTAAATTTATGGGTGTGAAAAATGATCTACTGATTTTTGTGGAATGACCCAGATCTATGTTCTGTTCCTGTTATGTATTGACACAATAAAAACATAACCACCAGATGAATTAGATATAACAGATAAGATATGACTGCTTTAACCTATTAAACAAAATACCTAAATTTTAAACACATAATATGAAAAGGTAAGTATATAATATCTTCAATTTTATGTAAAATAATTTAGAAAAAAGATATTTATCACTTAACATTCCTGGCACTTAAAAGCAAATTGAATCTCATTGAATGACATGGGAGGAAACTTGAAACATTCTAACATGAAAGCAGCCAGCTTAAAATTTTTGCAAAGCCAGAACTATAGCTAATTTTAAAAGCTTGGCAAATTCAGAAAAAATTAATAATTATTTGAACAAATAAATTGTAAAAATAAATAAAAACAGAAATAAAAACACATGACACATAAAAATCAGAACATCTCTTTTATTGAAACCTTACATTAAAACACAGTTACAATGAACTTAAGTTGTTTTCACTATCTTCGATAAAATTTACTAGCAAGGATGTTATGACACAATAAATAAGAGATTGTCAAATATTCAAAATATACAATAATACATAAATAATATGATCTGTACATAGCAATTTACAAGATGTTAATTCATAAATAAAAAGATGATTAAATAAATTTAGATGAAAAACTTTTACAGACAAGACTAGACAATACATTGAATGGCAGTTAAAAAGACATAAAATATACATTTTTTTTAAAAATATTAAACATACTTTTTAAAAATAAATAACACATACTCTCATGAATCAAGCTATAATATTAATATCCTATTTACAGTACTGAATAAGTAGAAAATTTGATTGAAGTCTTTTCTCAGTTTTAAGTTTATTACATTATTAAGTTTAGTACAAGAAAGAAAAAAAATCCACTAAAAATACTTTCTAGGGAAACAGGTTAGAAAAAAAATTACAATTTTAAGCATGTCTTTTTTCATCATCTTTGTTTCAAAAGAACAAACGTCTCAAAATTTTAGTTTAAAAAACATGCTTGTGAAAGCGATTTTTAAAAACGTTGTAGAATGAAAATTATTTTAGTTAAGTTTTAAAACCATTTTTTCGTTAGAGTGAAATAAAATCAGAAAAAATAATTTCTTGCTATTTAATTTTTTGTTTTTATTATTATGCTTCTATCAAAATTGCTTCGAAGACACTATTCAAATAAATCATTTAAACAGTTGAGTAAATCCTATAATTAATTTACATATAATAAAACAAACCAACTCAAATTAGAAAGACATAACTCTTGATAACAAAGAAACATTTTTCTGATCTTAATGACAAAAAAAAAATAATAAATAAATAAATAATGGAAAAAAGAAAAGGATAATAATGTATTGTACCATGTGGATGAATTTTAAGTCACCAATTCAACATTATCTTGACAGCTTAATATTTAAACATTTTGAAAAATCATACATTTATTTTGTTTCAAAACATAGTTATCTCTGTCTCTCTATTTTTTTTTTTGTTGAAAAATTCAACTTTTTTAAAATTCACAATTTTTTAATATTTGATATCAAAAATTTCATAATTTTAAATTAATATAATTCGCAATTTTGATTTTTGCACGAAACAATCAAACTAAAGAATAAAATAAGATAAATCAAAAATTAAAACAAAGTAGTAAAAATAAAATGTAATCTACAGAGATCAGTACTGAATAAATATATATATATATATAAATACAGTAAGAAGTGAAAGAAAATTAATCATTTAATCCAATTTTCAACAAACTGGAAATGAATTACAAACTATATTGGTACAGTGCACACACAAAAAAAAAGTGAGAATGTGGAATATTTTGGATTGATGATAAAATTTTCACTCAATCTTAATGGTTTGAAGGGGTTCACCTTAAACATGTAAATTAATTAGTGTAGACAATATTTTAAGTTATGAAATCAGGCACGAAAACGTACTTTCTCTAAATAAACATTAGTTTTTATTTTCCAAAACACTATAGTGCAAAAAAGATACCTTACGTAAAAAGAAGATAATTGATGCAAAAATTTTAAATTGGTTAATCTCTTTCATTCATTCATCACACTTAATATTTAGAAAAACTGACAAAATTAAGCATTTTTCTTAAATTTTTTTATACTACTTAAAATTGTAAAATCGACGTATAGTTTCTACTTATGCTCATTTTATGGTCTAAAAAAGTGAAATAAATCAAAATATCATTAATTCAATGCCTTTTAAAAACAGGAATTATATACTTTTTTCAAGTTTCTCATCATTTACGGTCATAGCTAATAAGCCGCCATATTTTATAACCACTTAAAATTGTACATTCAACATGCTATAGTTTATGCTTGTTTTATGGTTTAAAGAAGTGAAATAAATAAAAATATTATTTCAAAGCATATCAATTTAAATTAAATTCTCAACTGAAACAAATAGCAAACTTTTCAATTTTTTTTTTCAAAGAAGCCAGGACACTAAAGCAAACAATTCTAAGGAATTAGTACAATTATCACCAAGACAAAGAATTATTCAAGCAGAAGCTGGACGCATTTATGGCTTCTATAACAGTTTCACAGATTTCTCATAATTTGGAAATTTTTGGTGTATGATTCTTTTTGAATTAATAAATAGTATTATTATTAATATCAATAACGAATAAATGTAATCATCTTAAATATAAATCACCGGATGCAACAATAAGTTATTTTCAGTTTAATCGGCAACATCAAAATTTATTTTGAATTCCTTGAGTTTATTTATTTCAATGTTTTATAAATTTATTTCCTTCATATGTTTCCAAATACATTTTCCATCATTTGCAATAAAAACTATAACAGTAAATTTTCCTTGTGAAAAAAAAACCCATTTCATTCAATAACTGGAATTACAATTTGAACTCAATTGTCAAATGAACACAATATTTACATTATTTGAAAATGATTTTATCATCAGTAAAATATTTGCTCGTACATATGTTGAAACATGCATGCACAAATCATTTCAGGCTGATTGTAACTATTTTTTAAAAAATTCTCAGACGGATTAAACTAAAATTAATTACGCACTTCTAACTCTCTATTGGCCATGCTTAGCCATCTAAGGCAACAAATGTGACAAGGATTATTTAGTGCAGTTAACTGAAATTGTGACTCATTAGAATGAGGTTGTTATTATTATTATTTCACAATTCCAACTTTTGCCAAAACGAATCTCCCTTTATCACAATGTTACAAATTTTATAATTGGATATATGATAAACAACAATTCAACTATTCTGTAGGTCGACAGTCTTTGTCGTACAAGCATTTTATAATTTCCCCTTAGTGTCTTAGCTTCTTTAGTAATATTTATGCACTTGCCATTTGTTTCAATAACTAATTTGAATCAATTTTTGAAACAGCATAAAAAAAAACAACTTATTTTACTGTGAAAAGCTCATACTAAAATTTAATGAGCTTACTTAGCTCATTAAACTTTAATTGTTAATAAATAATAATATTCTGCCCAAAGAAGGGCAAAAAGTATCAAATTTATATATTATACTGCACTACTAACTAATTCAACAAGAGTAAACCAGGTTTGTTACAATCTTTATTGCTGCTAAAACTATTGCTGGTCTAAATAGTTTGGTCAAAAGAGCAGTTAAAAGTTAGTTAATGCAAATAATACTTTATAAGATTTTCCAAATATGTCAAGAACTTAAGAAAATCTAAAAAAATTTTGACTCACTTAAAAAATTTTTTTATCCAACGATAATTCTATTCAAAAAGTAATTTTTACTAATTATTTACTTATTTCTTTTATGATTTTATTTAATTATAGTCGAAAAATTTTTTATTGTAAGATATGGAAATTGACATCATTTTAAAGAATGTAATTTTAGATAGCAAAATATAAAATGTGAAAATTTAGAAGATAGGCTTTTGAACTGTTACGATTGAGTCGTAATACATAGAAATCTGATATTTATTTTTTTTGCGCATTATACATATTGGCCAAAATTTAAACCCATATAGGACAAAATTTTGTTCATAAAATTCTATAGCAAAACATTTATTTATGTTGCCATCTTCAATCAAAGGAAATACTGAAACTAGGATTTTAACACCCTTAGATAGTTATATAATTGTAGCTAAGTGTATTTTGGTTTACAATGATTAACAAACATATGGTCACATATGATTAGTATTTACTGCTCACATTATATATTTACTTCATATAACAGTATAATATAATATAATATGTATAACAATATAATATGGTAAAGATAATCAGTAAATTTATATAAAATAAAATCTACACATTTTACTATCTATCTCTTTTTTTTTCAAGCAATGATTAAGCTTGAAAATTTTGTAACAAATAAATATTTTAAGTAACTTGAAAACTTTCATGTTTTTAAAAAATATTATACAAATGTGAAAAATTAAGTATACTAGTACCACAAAATTAATCATTAACTATCGAACTTTTGAATGTATATTTATGTAAATCCTTTCTATTTTACATTTTCATAACTTGCATTTATAGGAATAATTAATACTTAAAAATTCAATCTCAAGAGAAGAAAATCTTAATGATTTGTCCATTAAAGAATAGGTTTAATCTGTGATTTTTGGTAGTAATAAAAGTATGGGTACATCCTCATAAGATAATAAAGAAATACTGTATGTTCAATTCGTTCTATATTTAGAAACTATAACAACTGGTTTAACTGACTGGTTTAACTTTAATTCTTAAATTTTTAGGCAGACTTTTGTTGTGTGTCGATAGGAAAGAGTCCTACTCATAATATTACACACAATTTAAAAGAATTTAATAAAATAAAACTCAGTAAAAAATATTAAGTTAAAATTGTAACATTTAACTAAAAATTTTCATAAACGTACTCAACTTTATAAAGGGGATAATAATTATATAATAAAATAATATGTCATAATGTTAAAAAATAAACAGCTATAAAACAACTTGATAAATCACCAGTAAGTCATTGATTTTATTTATCATCTAGTTCAAAAAGCAATTATTCACCTCAGCATAGGATTTATAAGTTTTTCAAATAGATTGAATTAGATTACAAAATTGCATTAAAAGAAGTGGCAACGATTCAAGAAGTATCCAAGAAACTTTATGTAACAGTATTAAATAAAATATTAAAAAAACACACAATAGCACAAATAATGTGGTTGACAGAGACAGATTAAGATTTTGGAACTATAAAATGTACCATCAAGACACCAAGAAAATAAAACTTGCGGCAAGTAAATTATGTTTTTTTTTATTATAATATTTTTTATTATTATTACTATTTTTTTTTTTTTTTAAACTAATAAAAATTAAATATCTGAGTTTACTTGTGCTGGCAAAATAGAAAAGTACCTGTTTTATTTAAACTCTGAAGATTATTAGTGTTTTCCTTTCTTTTTTTTCTTATTGGATCATTATTTATTAATTCATTTTTATATTTTCATGCAAAACATGTTAGTATAATTGTGGTGGTTTACACCATAGAGATTTAAATTTGTTTTCAACAAATATATACAAAGAAATAAATTAAAATCAAAAATAAATACAGTAAACTTCTAGTTATATACACTGCATTCTAGAGCACAAAATGGTGCATAAATATTTATCTTATCACTTTAACATTTTCTTCACATAAAATTCTTTCTTAATTTTTTTCTCAATAAGACTATTTACACAAGATTTTGTCTCAGGTCACTATGCCTTCTGAGATTATGTTTCAACTTATTTTGCTTTTCGTGTACTATATATTTTTTCCTAAATAAATTGCTTTTGCAATAACAAGTATTTTTAAACACGAAAAGAAAAAAAAAGAAGTGAGGTTTCAACATGAAGAGAAGTTGCCTTTTTTAATATGTAGTGTAGATAATCAATTACATAAAATTTTGTAGTGTAGATAATCCACAACTGCCCTACCATTCAATCTGTGTCGGAAATTTAGTGAATTTCAAATGAATATTAAATGTTAATATTAGTTAAACTCATAAAAAATTAAATGATATAATTAACAACTAGTAACAAAATTTATACAGTTAAATAATTTAGGATACCATATTTAAACCTCAGCTCTATCGTCATAACTCAGAAAGGAGTAATAAAATTGCATACCAACAATACAATGTATCTTAGACTATTTCTTCAACACTGCAAGATTATTAGATGCATCACTTAGAAATTCACAAAGAGGTGATAAATTTACATACCAACAATGCAATGTATCTTAAATTAATTCTTCAACACTGCAAGATTATTAGATGCTCAAATTATTCCTGATACATCTTAAAAAAAAAAAAAAAAAAAAGAATACCATGATGCAAATCAGGAATTTAAGACATCTTTCTCATTCTAGTATGTATGAGTTCATTAAAATGCAATTTTTTTTTTTCATTTTAAAGCTACTGATATTTTGTTACATTAAAAACGGTCTTCATTTTCCATATATATATATATATTCAGCTTTGTTCAAGGTGAAATTAGTAAAAATAATAAAAATACAAATCTCGATTCAAGATATACATGTATTCAAATAATCTCTAAATGCAGTGATTGGTTTTGTGTAAGGTAGAGTTTCAGAGCCACAGAGTTACAGTCAGATAAACCCAAAGTGTAGTGATAATTTAAATCACCAAGTTCAATGATAATTTGATTACTATATTTCATCATTAGAAAAACATAAAACTTGAGGTATATTTTGGCACATTATTTACAGCTGCTATGTAACTTCAAAATGCATCTTGGTTACACCAGATAAGAAAAGTATGGAAAGGTATGATACCAAAAATACAATTCAATAATTAAAATCAATAAGAAGCCTGCATGTTAAATTCCATAAAAATATTTTGGTAGTTAGAACCATTACTATTTTAATTTCAGTCTCAAATCTATTTTCTTTGAATAAAAAAGTAAAATAGAATTTAGTAAATATTTATAATGCATTCTTTTAAATACCAAATAAAATCAACTTTGAAAATAAAAATAATTATTATTAATATAAAAAATACCAGCTTCAATTACTCCTGAAGTTGATCTAACTTTTTTCCTTACAAGAAAAAACGAATTTTTAACAGATCACAGACACTAAAAAGTAAAACATTTGGGACATAATTTTTAAAATCAATTTTTTATCTTTTTTTCAGATATACAAAAAAAAAAAAATAATAATAATAATAATAAATAAATAAAATTTTAAAAAAAATACCTTGAAAGATAAGGTATCAAAAATAAGTTTTAGCTTTTCTTATCGACAGAAGAAAAAGAGACATCTCTACATATAATAATAAAATGACTATACGCGTGTAAAATTCATAGTAAATTTTCATTTATTAGTGAAATTTAATATTTTAGATACTATGTTTGAATAAAACAGAGTTAAGATAGAACTTTCGAAATCACTGTACCTGGGCTTAGCTGTATTTAAATGGCGTTTAATTACAATTAAGTTTTAAATGTGGTAATATCAAAGATAATATGACTTTTAGATGATAAATAATCTGATACAGTTTCTTCACATAATTACTTTCTTAAAGGTTTCTATTTTGGGTCAGAGAAGTAGCCATCTATGTTATGCTCAAACTGCTTCTAAAAATTAAACTGTTTTCCAGGGAGAAATTTCAAATAAAACAGTATGATGAATTAATTAAAAACTAAAAATTATTATTACAAATACTACACTTACTAAAAACTTGCATAGCAATGCTTTCCTTATTACTTATCTTCAAACATTTCTTGTAATCGGAGTTTGAAAAAAACTCCATTGAAACAAAACTTTTGGCAATAAATAAAGCTGCAGAATTGAAAATTATGCATATAAGATGAATGAAAGAAAAATACAGATATTTTTAATAATATAACAAATAAAAATGTTAATAAAAAATGAGGAAGAATTTCTTGCTACCGAAGCAATATACTTTAATCCATGCCAACACTTATTATAGCCTAAAAAAATGACCATATGTAATGCTCAGAGAGAAATGTCATGTCAAACGATTAAAAATAAAATTTAGATAAAGCTATGTTAATTATATAAATTATTGATATCAAACATTAGATCAGTGTGTTAATGGTTTAAATCATTGACGTTAAAGGAAAAAAGAAGCAGATACTTTGCTAAATTTTAAAAAAAATTCTAAGAACTAAAATCAAAAGAGAGAAACTTTTTAAAGAAATTGAATGAACTGTATGGAAAAGCAATTTTTAAGACACTAACTATCTCCTTAGTATCCATTAAAATTTGAAAGCAAGTTAAAAAATATATATATATAAAAAAGCACAGAGAGCAAAGAGATAGAGATACCTTAATAACTTTTGATGTAATGATCAGAATTTCATGTGTTAGGACTCAATCTAGGTTTAGGACCCAACCTTTATGCTATTTAATTTGTGCAGACAATATTGTAAATAATAAAATCAGACAGAAAGCATATACATTTTTGTTTGACAAATTTAGATTCTTGACCGTCAAAATATGGTTAAACAGGAAAATAGTGCTCTTGATAATTTAAGCAGGAGAGCGGTAGAAAGTTTGAAACTCATAATGTTTATTTCACTTATAACATTATTTGCTATCTTAAAGGTTTTTCATTATAATTCAATTTGTTTTATTTTTCTTACAATCAGTAAATTAAATAATAAAAAATAACAAATAATTATAAAAAGAAGATTTAGGAACACTGATTCATTCATTTTGAATTACTTAATGTACATCTGTAACCATTTCAAAGTACTATTATGCATCATAAAACAAAATATATATTAAAACAAATTAAACTGCATACAAAGACTGCTGTACAGATATAGGAAGCAACCAAAATTTTTAAATAACAACTGGTGTTAACAGTTGGTGGCTAGTAATCAAGATTGCAAAAGTTACCTATATATATATAACTAGAAAAATATTCTTGATTAATGGTTTGACACTAAGAAAAAATTAAGTTTTCAAATGCAACTTAAAATTATTTAACCCTACTAAATTGTCAAGAACTTCATTGACAAATTAAGCATTAAAAATTAAAATATGTTTAGGGATGTTTCATGCATTTATAACACAATCATTAAGCAAGTAATGTAAAAAAAAATTAAAATCAATTCCTACTTAAGCCGTCAAAGAAAATTTTTATTTCAGTTACTTTTTGTTAAATAATTAAAAAAATTTCTCCCATATAAAGCTAAAATTAATTAATTTAATTTAATTAATGAATTAATATTTGACAAACTGTATTAACATCAAGAGTCATCGACTACAAGTTTAAAAAAAAAAAATTTTGAACTTGAGTGGATGAATAAAAAGAATTTTATTAACCATTGAAAATTTGAACGATATATATATATATAGGGAGAGCGTGAACTAATAGTAGGAAGTAGAAGAAAAAAAAAGGCGTGCGGTATTAGACAACTATGAAAGTATAAATTTGGTGACTTGAACCATACGTGCTACCGCATAATGTTCTTTATTGAATTTATCTGACACAGCGAATATAAAATAATTAAATATTTTAATGTGCGCAATGAACTATTTTTTGTTAAAATAAGTTAGAAATTATCACTGCTATTATTTTTAAAATATGTAAAAAACTGAATCGCTTATAGTAAAACTTAAAACTATGACTAACACTTAACCAATCGGAAAATTCAATTTCGTTTTTCGCTCATCCCTATCTAATTAATGAATTAATATTTGAAAAAACTGTATTAACATCAAGTGTCATCCAAAAATGTGTTTACAAAAATGTTTTTGAACTTGAGTGGATAAATAAAAAGCATTTTATTAACGATTGAAAATTTGAACAAGACATAGAGAGAGAGTGTGAACTAATAGTAGGAATTGAAAAACAACTTATTTTGAAAATTAAAAAAAAAAAAAGAATTTTTTTAAAGGTAATTTTAAAAATGGCAGAAATTTAAAAAAAAAAAAAAATACTAATAAAATGAACATCACCGGGAAAAACATAAAAAATTCTTATTAGTATATATGTTTAAAGAAAAAAAAAATTAATGTAGCAAATATCTATTTACTTATCCTCAATAAAAATTTTATGTTTATCTCACTAAAACATAGAGTACTACAATGTGGAATTACTTTGAGACACGTTTTGATTATATATATCTGTTTAAATTGCAAATTTTGAGCTCTGAATATTTAACAAAATATAGATGTACAACTCTTTTTTGATGTAGGAATAATTTTATACTTTACTTTATTCTATATGGTGAGAAAATTTTTTTTAAAAAATCCATGTTCTCGCCATGCGCATGTTGTAACCGGATCATCCTCAGGTTTGTTGTCCAGGCTGTTGACAATAGCCCATTGTACAGCTCTAGTGTGACGTAAATAAAAGCACCATACTATTAGTATTATGAATTACATTATTATCATAATTGTTATTATCAAAAATTAAACTTTAAAATCAGTGACAAGCAAATTGCTAGAAATTTTGTTTGGGAAGAGGAATCTTTTTTATATTTGATTTTTCTTGCCAAAATCAGATAGTTTAATGATGTCCAATATATTCCCCTCTTATAGCCTTTACAAAAATTGGTGTTTCTCTACTCTCATTGATATCTGCAAGCATCTATCCTAGTGTAGAGTATGCTAAAAGAAAGAACAATAACATAGTACAACATCATGTATAAATTCTCTGTGTTTCAATTGTATTTTTGGATCAGGCTATTTCATTTAGATTAACCTTCTACTGGCATTGTGAACTCAGAACAAACATTGTCCACATCAGTTTGCCTTACAGGTTGTACTCATAATCAATTAAGATACAACTAAAAATTAACCATAACCACCTAAAACACAATATTGTTGGTAAAGGTTTTAAATTATAAATAAATTATTGTACTAGGATCTGAATGTTAAATTAGCTTATTGATAATAATACCATAAATATGTACTTCATATGACATTTGACGAAGTTCATTATCTAATAATGCCTCTGAGATAAACAAAAATTTCTGAATTTTTTTTTTTTTTTTTGCTATCAATAAAAGATATTTAACTCCTGAAAACATGAGTGTCCCTAAGTAACCTCTTTTTACAGTAAGTAATAAAATTTCACATAAATAAATATAATCTAAATACTAAACAACATATGATCTTCTGAAAAAATTCATAAAAAAATTTCTAAATATAAGTCAATGTATAATATTGAAAGGGTTAAAAATAGAAAATTGTAAAGGGTGCAGCAAAACACACAGACAAAGAATTTATCATAAAACTTTATTAAAAACATATAAATTAACAAAATATAACAAATAATAACAAGAATAGACTTTTACTAATAAATAAATTTAAAATTGGCTTCAAAGTCACTGCCCTTTGCACCACTGTAAAAATGCATAAAATTTTCATCTACGGGCTCTCAGTTTTCTACCTTTAATCTATCCCATCACATTCACCCCTAAGCAATTGCTTTAGAGAATCCAAATTTTTATGTGGTCAAATGCAGGTCCTAGACTCTAAAATGTATTATACAATGTAATCCAAGGGACTGGGATCTCGCAAGTAAGGTGGCCATTCTTCAGATGAAATCATGTCCAGAAAATGAGCCTTAAATAAATCTTTTGGCCTCATGAGCTAGTGTTGTTGAAGTGTCCAGTTTACACTGTCGAAGTGCTTTTTGGTTCATGAAAATACAACAGCTTCTAGATTGTTGCACCGGTACACTTTATAATTATTTAAACACCCTCACCCTCAAAAACCAGAGGTGTTTTGCCGCTTGTGCAAATTCCATCTCAGACCATGACTGACTTTGAATTTCGGTGATGTTCATCCAATTGCCAACGTAACTACTCTGGCAGTTATGAGCTTGCTGAACAGTAAAGAGCTTTAAGTCTGTGAAAAGATTCGTCTTCAAGAGCTCACTTGCAGCCTGACTCAAAAATTTTCAGCATCTTTGGAGCTACACAAGTTTGTTTTCTTTAGTTGGAAACTTAATTTTTTGGAACTAGCAAAGATGCTAACTGCTCCAGGATTCAATAAAATATTTTAAAAATGATAGAGTAAGGCAAACTAAAATTTCAAATTTTTCGGTTAATTTTGTCCACTAAGGTTCAACACAACTTAAATGTAACGAAGTGTCATATCACCTGTAGTCTTTGAATTATTTAGAAGTAGTGGTAAGTAAAAACCCTATAAATTTAATTTACTAAACAAAGAATCATACAAAAAACTACTTCTCAAAAATATTAATCCACTGTCCGGAGCAAGTTGGCATCTCTGAACTAGTAACGCTCTGTCTTTGACATTCTCTGCATCAATCAGTCACTTATTCTGAATTCCCAAGCAATCTTTCTCATAGAAACACTCAGATTTAGTTGAGCTTGCTTTTTAAGGTTCCTACGATTATTAGAAATGTTCACCATACCTTTTTGTCCCATTCCTGGACATCAACCAGCATTGCCAATTTCTTTGAAATGGCACATTGCATCAAACACTGTTTGTCTACTCACAATAAGCAAACGAATGATTTTGCACTGCATTTTCCTTGCTTAAACAACTTTAAAATAATAGATCTTCTGCACAACATTGAAAAAGCAAAAAAAAAAAAAAAAGTTAACTAAATTATAAAATATTTTATAACTAAAGTGGTTGACCCAAAAAAAAAAAAAAAATTTAAACACAGATTCAAAAGAAATTAGTTAACTTCTATTTTATAATGTAATAACTTAGTCGGAGTTTTTTTTGCTGCACCCTACAATAAAATTTTAGAACCAGTTTTAATTTCACAATGAAGAAAAATTTCGACAAATATAAAAAATTTAGAACCTCTAAAGTTTTACTTAGCAACTAATATAGGTTATTCTTAATTTTAAACATACTATAAATGACATATGAAAATAAATATAAAGATATCTTATGGATTTTCACAACGATTACTACAGATTTCACAAAAATATTTACAACTAAACTATACAAATTAAATGAATAAGTACAAATATTCCAAATTATGGATTTAATCCATAAATTAAACAAGATTATCAAGAACTAAATGAATTTTGAGACAAATTTAAAATATTTTCGTATGTAAACTTAGCCATGTCATTATCCTGAGACACATTAGAATTTGCTAAGCATGCACCTTGGGCTTGAGAATCTGGTTTTAAAAGCAAAGATTGTAACAATCCTTGATTTTTTGAAATTTCACTTAAATGAACACTATTTGATTTTAAACAATTTAATGAATGTTTCATAAAATCAGCAATACCATACAAAATTTGATAACACTGGATGCACTTATTGTTTGGGAACGAGTTATTGCTATAACCCGAATGTTCAACACGATAATGTTGTTCTAAAACAGAAGAAGTTTTTACAATTTTACTGCACACACAACACATAAATGTAGAAGTTGATCTGTGTTTTGAACTTTCTGAGACATTTTGTCTTTTTTTTACTAAATCATTACTGTTTTCTAAAATTGTCCTGGAGAAGTCAAAAGGCAGTGTTTTTATTTCAGGAGAAGTTTGCTCAAATGAAGATACAGGTTCAACACATTGATGTTTAACTAAGTCATTATAACTTTTACATTTTGTAGCACATTTATTGCATATTAATTCTTCTTTCGAAAAAAATGTACCCATAGACCCAGAACTATAAGTTAAATTAACAGGACTTTTGCGAGAAAAATTACTAACTGAAGAGTATGCATAAGTACTGGAAGTGTCACATACGACACTGTTTTGAGATGAAATTCCAAAAATACTATTTTCATTCAGATTTGTACTGTCACTAATTTTCAATAAATCAGAGAAATCTAAAATTGTACTTGGAGGGTTAGTAGGTTGAAATAGGCTATTCAACTTATCCATTTTTTGAAATTCAGAAGAATTTTGTTGAAATAGACCAGGAGACGATCGTTCAGAAAACTCTCCTCTTGATTGGTTTACATCAAACTTAAGACAGGTATTATAGACTTGGTTTAAGTTTGATTGACTCCCTTTATCTTCTTCAGTTTTGTTCTTAAAACTTAATCTCTCTGTTTCATTACTGTTTTTATAACTTAAGTCATCAGCTTCATTTCTGTTTTTGAAAATCATTTCCTCTGATTCCTTGTTGTTCTTGAATTTATATATATTTGTTTCATTACTGCTCTTAGAGCTAAATTTATTAGTTTCATTTATATGCATACAAATATTCTTATCCAATTCATTATTATTCCTAAATTTAAATTTATGTGTTTCATTTATGTCCTTCATCATTTGATCTTGTTCATTTCTTTTTTCATAAGTTTCATTTGCTTCATTTAATATTTTAACCCGAGATTCAATTCCTTCATTTAATTTCTCGACATTAAAAATATCAGTTTCATTTAAATTCTTTACACTGAATTTATTGGTATCATTTGCATTTTTAATAGTTTCGCTATGTGTTTCATTTAATTTAGGGACATACACTTTATCTGTTTCATTTAAATTTATTTCCTCACTTACATCAGGGTTCGAAACATTTTCTGAAACTAACTTATTTAATGATTTCAAATCTTGAATAAGATTTCTCATTGAGGTTATAGCATCCGAGTTTTCAGTTGATTCTTTGGTGCAATCCACATACTGATCAGCAGAAGCAATTTTGTCCAAAGTTCTATTTTTATCATTTTTTTCAAGAAGGTAACGTAACTGAGAGTAGTTTTGAGCATCAGATGAATTTTCTTCATTTGAGGCTTTATTGTAAAGGTCACTTTTACTGGACATGTCACTGCTCATTGAAATTTCTTTTAAAGGTATTTTATCAGCTTTAAGAATTCTTCTCAGCTCTTGAAAAGGGTCCTTATCATTGGGATTTTCATCAGAATTACTATTTAAGGTACTAATAATGGGAGCAATTTGGATATTTTGGAGTAAATTATTTTTGGATAAAGAATCATTCTCATGATATTCGGAATCCATGCATACAGTCTCTTTTAAGCATTCAACTGTGCTTGTATCAACAAAAGAAATTTCTTTAACAACACTTTCTTGATTAGTTTTAAGATTAATAATTTGTTCATTAGTAGCATCTGATTGGTCTTCTATCATAGAACACTTTTCTATTTCGAAATTTGGATTACCATGATATGTTAGTTTAGGTAACTCAATACATTCATCTTCTAGTTCTATTTCTTCACATTTGTTATCACTTAAAGCACCCACAGAAGCAGAAGCTTGTTTTTTGTGATTTAGCACATCAATTTTAGATTGCTGCAAGCATGAAAAAACATTGCTGAAATCATTATTAGCTACCACAAAAGTTCCCACTTGATACATATGAGTGAACATATGCTCAACCATATCTCGTTTTGAGCCACATACATCACATACTAAACACTGATACCAATCTACAATTACATGTTGTTCAGCTTCGTGTTTTGAAAAAGCTGTTTTATCATTGAAAGTTTTAAAACAAAGTTTACATGAATATTTTTCTTTAACAACATTATTTGATGAAATTTCCAATGTTTCATCAACAGAAATATCATTAGAACATGGTTCAGCAAAGGATGTTACATTTTCTTTTAAAAGAGAATTAGCATCATCAGCAATAATATTGCATTTATCTATTACCTTATCAGTAGCTAATTCATCAAAAACAACATTTAAATTATTTTTTATTGATCTTCGAGTATCTTCATTTGACGATTCATAATCATTAATATTAGGAACAGGATGTGTTAAGAGATGCTTTTCAATTTCAGCAATAGTTACAAATGTTTGTGAGCAAATACCACATTTTTTACTATATGAAGGGAAATTAATCATCTTAGGGCAAGAAAGTTCTGATGAACATTGACCATCTGCACTTTTAACATGATCTACTTCATCAGATCTTAGAGCATGTGAATCTGGCTCAAGTTTCACCTGAATTTGTGGATCAATTTCATCAAGATTAAGAGTGTCACCAGATTTGGATTGCAATGAATTTTCTTTATGTGCAGTAGCTACATGTTCTTTTAAGAGAACAGCAGCATTAAAAAACAATTTACAATAATAACAGCAAAATACATTTTTATTGCTTTTATTGTGAACATTCATTTCATGACGATTAAACACATCTTTACGAAAAAAATATTTACCACAATATTTACAAGAAAACCAAGGATTGCCTGAATGCATTCTTTTATGCCTTAGCAATGTTGATTTACTACAAAATGTTAGATTGCATTCTAGACACATAAAATTTTCTTTCCCTAGTTTCGATTGCCGGCCTTTTCTACTTCGGAATTTGTTTATTAATTTAAATTTTTTAATATGTTTTGGTTTATAAGTTTCTTTTACTTTAACATCTTCTTCAGAAGAAAATACAATTTTTCTCCCTACTAATCTAGCACTACGTCTAGTATTTGGAGATTCTTCGCCACCAGAATTTCTACTTGCACCCATTTCACCACCAGAATACTTATTTGGACTCATTTCACCATCAGAATTTTTACTGGGACTCTTTATGTTCACATTAGAATGAAATAAGCTAACGCAGGATTCAATATGTTCCTCAAGTGATAAAGAATCAATCTGAATACCACAAGTAGGACAAATACTAAGAGTCGTATTGGATTTGTTAGTTGTAACTAACTTTTCAGAATTCACACATTGTTCTTTATGTTTCCCATGTCCAAGTTTAGTTGGAAACGTTTTGCCGCACAGATCGCATATATATGACACTTTTTTTATTCTCTTATCGTTTTGAATATCAGAATAGGAATATTCTTTTTGTGATGAGAGAGATATTTTACAATTTAAAATGTGATCATCTAAATCACTTTTAACTGAAAAGGATGATTTACACATTGGACAACCAAAAATAGAGGACTCTTTATTTAATTCACATTTTTTTATGTGCTGGTTTAGTTCTCTTTTACCTGCACATGCAAATGAACACTTTTCACACTTAAATTTAAGTCTCTTTTTACAAATTTCATTGTGCCTGTCAAGATGTTTTTTAGTAGGAAGCTTTAATTTGCAGTGAATACACATGAAAGGTGTAACAGAATGGCTTTGAACATGAGAACGATATTCTTCTACAGATGTAGATATTTTACCACAATAGGCACACATGTATTCACTTTTTTCAAAGGAAACAGAAGGGCAGTTGTGGTTGGAAAGTTTTTGAGAAGTAGTAAAACTTAATTTGCATTGATTACACTGAAAAGAGCTTACAACTTTCTCGGAGGTAGAAAGATTAATATCATTGTTAATACTTTCACTTACGTCAGATTTTCGACTGTGTTTCACAACATGTGTCATCAAGGCGGAGAAGCAAGCGGCTTCATGGTTACAAATATGGCAGATGTATGATGATTTGTTCCCATGAATAAGTGTGTGTTCTTTTAATTGCTCAACAGAAGAAAATCGACGACAACAAAATTTACACACATAACTTGCACTATCTTTATAATAAACTGATTTAAATTCACTTTGGCTTTTACTTTGGAGTTTGTTAGCTTTGTGATTCATTTCATAATCACTTTTCAATTTTTTATTACCAAGAGATGAAGGAGATTCCTCTTTACGTTTAAAAGATTTTTTTAACTTTGTTTGACTATTAACTTTAAATGATAATTTCGACTTAAAATTGGAAGCTCTTTTAGTCAACTTTGATGAATTAGTTTGAAGTGGGGACGATAAATTTGTACATGTGTCGATTAAATTAGATAAACTCCTATTTTTCTCGGAATTTTTGTCAGAGGGTTTATTAACCCCCAATTTAAGGTCGTGTTTTAGTGGGGACTGGCATTTTATTGAATGCATCATATCTGTTAATTTTATATTAAAGCATCATCAATCGTAAATCACTGATTTTTTTTTCAGTAGAAATACAATATCAAAATCTTTGATGTGTGAGACTGGAAATAAATGCAACGATCTAGAATTTTCAACTTTATAGATATACCTTGATTTAGTTTCATATTTCTTTAAAAACCTTAATTAAAAACGTAGAAATTAAGCATAATCTCGAAATTGGATTACGCTACTTTTTTTGCAATTTCTATATTAATTGGATTTGTCAATTCCTCGTTTATCTACACAAAGGTCAAATCAAGATACTTTTTCATCTGTTCGAAAATGTTGAGTATATAAAAGTCGTAAAATGCAATATTTTTTGAACTATTACAATATTTCTTGCAATCTGTCATTTTACATCATTGAACATGAAATTAAGTTAAAAAAAGGAAAAGTTTATTGACGATCAAAAATTTTCTAACACAGCAGTAAACATTAATTGTAAACAAGTCACTTTTTTTCTTAAGAGATTGACAACATCCAGTTACGAGCACAGTTAAAAAATATGTTTTATAAATTGCTTTTTACTTGAAAAAACTAAAGTGGCACTTCTCTTTGATTAAAAAATTGATAAGAGTAATAAAATCATACACTACTCTTTTTAAAAAAAATACTATGAAAAATAACACATCCATATTTTTTGGTGAAACAATACTACAGTAGTATTGAAAATACTACGTATGGCAACCCTGCATATGAAATTGAGGAGAACGAAGGCTATTCTCACGCCAAGTTTTATCTGATTGGCGGCAGCTGAATTTTGAGCGGGATGTGAGGAACGTGTGATGTACAGTCAGCAAAAAAAAAAAAAAGATATCACCCTGAATAATTTTCGTTCTAATGATCGGATTTTCACGAACTAAGTCTCAATCTTAATGGTTCCTGGGGGTGACCTCAAATAAGCTAACTAGTTAGTGCTAACTATTAATTAAGTTACGAAACCAGACACAAAAACGTACTTTCTCTGAATAAACATATATTTTTTTTTTAACATATTTGGATTCCTTATCTTCAAAATATAGGGGGTAGCCGCAATCTGGGAAATGTGGTCCCCATAGTTTGGTCAGGAGAGCGATTCAAAGTTTGGACCCCTTAATGTTAATTTCACTTTTTGCATTTTCAGTCATATTTTAAAAACTAATGAAGCAATTCAAAAACATATTGCACCAACTCATAAAACGCATTTAGCCAAAGATAATTTCTTGAAAAAAATAATTTTTAATAATTATTAATTATTTTTTAATATTTAATTGAAGAGAGGATGAAAAAATTTTGAATTATAAGGTACGGATTTTTTTATACCATATTAATCTACATGCATTTCAATTGAAAAATCTAAAGTTTCAACTGTTTTTATTTATTAGAAGATGAGAAAAATTAAAATTAATTATTTTGAAAAAAATAATTTGGCGACAATGAAAAAATGATTAAATGGGGCGATTAATATTAAAATGTGATAAACTTACGAAGAAATTGATTCAGCGCGCGTGGCGTAAAATTTCATTCATATTTTTTTCGCTAATAATCGTTTGCTAATCTTTTTATTTTTATTTTTTTAAAACTATAAAATACAATGTTTCTTTTTTAGTCCTCTAAAAATCTATTTGAAATTAAGTAAAGAAATTCGAATAAAACATTTTATTGAATAAAAAAACATTTTATTCAACGAATGTCGAGTTTTATAAAAGCATGCTTTTGATAGAATATGATTATACACCAGATTGTGCTTATTTAATGTGATTATATTTTAGTTTTTTTTTTCTCAATAACTGATACAATTACAATAATATACATACGTATGAATAGATTTGGAATAAAATATTGTTCAGTTTCTTGTATATATTTTTTATGAATATTAATAAAAATACATAGTAAACATATTTAAGCATATCTCACATCATCGCAAATTTCTTAACATCTTATATATCGTGTTAATCTTAAAAGTAATTTTTTAATCACCTGTCCGGAAGTGTTTCGCAGAACTATTTTACCAACTATTTAATTAAATTTTAGCATTTTTAAAATTTTTATTCGCGATCGCAATGGTCGATACGCCCTCTAGCGAGAGCCTGTAACCATTAGTTCTCTCATAACCTTTGGCAATGACGGACGACAATTTCTTAGAAGCAAAATTTCCCTAAGGAAAAAGTAGAAGAACTTGGAAAAAACTAACCAGAACATGCCAAATATTGAAGCAGAACATGCCAAGCATTTGAAGAACAACTTCTCAATAATTTTTACCTTTCTATTACCAACAACATAAAATGATTTCATGATCACTTGCTGTTACAGATGTGTGTATTGCGGTAAAATAATTTTTCTGTCTTCAATTCATTACAAGTCAAAATGAAGTCAACATTGCTTTCGTCATTCCAATGAATAAATGTGTTCTAATGGATTCCATACAGAACTGTAATAGTTATAGGATATTCTTCTTCTTCATAGAATAGTATATATTTCTGTATCTACATAATTCAGAAAACAACAATAAAGAATGATCCGAATTACTTGAAAAAGTATCTTTTGTGCTGATTATAAATAAATTTTTTATCGTTTTCTTGGTAAGTGTTTTTCAGTTTTGAAAGAATTTCAACTAGAATTCATCTATTCTATTTTTATTATATTATTTATTATTTTATTTATTATATTATTTATAGTATTCTGTTTTTAAGCTACATATTAAAATTCATATCGAGATCTTACAATTATAAAATTTTGATGTGTGGTATGTTACCTAAAAGTAATGAAGGGATAAACTATGTGTATATTATTTGAGAATAAAGTTTTCAAACAAAGAACATATCATTTTGAAATTCTCCGGACTTATAAATCAGGTAAGTGTTATGATTTTTATAATAAAAAATTTGCTTGTAAATAATTTTTGAAGTTATACTTCTTATGCGACTTGCAACAAGAAAGCGTTAAACGTTTAACGCTTCATTTTTATTGGCCGGGAAATCACGTGGTAGGATCCAGTTTTCCCTCATTCATTTCCATATTGTTTTGGTTCTCACTAGCATAAAAATAATAAAAGTCATAAAACTTTTGTTTTTCCATAAATATTTTAGTTTGATTTGATACACATATAATTTAATAGGGTAGTATTTTTTATTTTCAAACTTAGTGGATAACAATTGTAAAAAATGGGTGAAAACAATCGCACGGACACTGCAACGGATTTAAGGTTATGTCAAGATACGCCTCTTGTGAATATCAATTGATTGTTAGGTTTTCTCTTTTCTAATTGCCATTTATATTTCACCAAATGCAACCATGAGAGATATTAAATTATTTATTGCAAAATCTTTATTGCCACTATTCACTGCAGGTTCACAAGCTCTGGCAGACGTTACTGGTGAAGAAATTGATTATTGTAACCGGCCTGTGATCCTTGCAGGAGATTTTAATATGAATTTCTCGTTACCTGAAGCTGAAACATTATTAACCTTCCTTAAAGACAAATTTGGATTGGAAATGATAAATGGTGGGAATGATCCAACAACCAAAGGGGGAACTACCATTGATGCAGTTTTCGCAAGAAATATTGAAAAAATAGAACTCAAACATTTCGTATCTTACTTTAGTTATCATAATACCATTGTAAATTTTATAGATTTTGATATTTCTGTAAGCAATGTTAATAATTAACGTCGCAGGTTACGAAGTTTAACTTCTTCCACGCGGAGGGACTCCACGCACTATTTTTTTTTTTTTCTTACTTGATGATAGTTCTCTACAGAATGGTTTTTTTTACGTCTGATTAAATAATATAAGAATTAAAAAAAAGAAACAATTCGCGATCGCAACGAACTATAGGGGGCGTTGTTGTATGTGCCGAATCCCTGCGATGTCCATATGAACAGTCATTCAGTTACACTGGAGACGTCTTTAATGTAGCATGTAGCATTGTAACGTTCCATCTTTATTGTGGCTGATTAAATTTAAAAAAGAAAAATGTTTGTTTTCTTTCTTATGCAAACGAAAACAAAATGGTATCACTTTTTTTTTAGAGAAGGAACATCCAGAACACATCGGAAAAATATTTGTAAATAAAGAGAAAAAAATAGGTATATTCTTATAAGAGTTCAAACCTAATGCCTGAGAAATAGTTTTACTAAATTTAATGGTATAACATGAAAGGCCCAATTAAATTTTAACGTAAAATAAAGAATGCTTACGAAACAAAAAGAAAAAAAAGAACCATTCTTTTTTTGTCGCCATTTTTTAGTGTAACGAAAATACGTCTTTGGGACTTGCCAAAAACAAAACAAGATGCAATTTTATTTTTTTAGGAGCGAAATATTTTATGGAGTGAAATATAACGAAAATGTACCAAAGTCCATAACATGAAACTTTATCTTAGTAAACGGCCGTTTTGGAAATGTTATTTCATTTTGAATTTTATTTATTAGAGTTCATAATGGCTATAGAATCAGGTGAGAGAAAAGTTTGTTTTGAATCTATGCTAAACTCTTATATCGGCCCATTTTCCACCGAAATCCGATTGACTACTTTGATTTTAAATAAAGTGTTTCATTTTAAGAATTTTTCCAAAAATTTTAAGTGTAGATTGGCGGCACTAAAAATCTGCCAAATCTGTAGCTGTGGTTAATACGTAAGTACCGAATTTTTCTTCCATACTTTTCTGAATCATATTACTTCAAATATTAGAATATGCAAGAAGTATACATAAACACATAATTTAATTTTTCAGAAAAAGTATTTTGACAACAATTTTATCAAAAAATTATAAACTAAAAAGCGTAAAATAAAGAATTCTTAGGATAAAAACGATTTTAAAAATTCCTCATTTTTCAATAAAAACTTTGGTATTGTTTTTTTTTTTTAATTCTTATAGTATTTAATCAGACGTAAAAAAAAAACATTTTGTAGAGAACGATCATCAAGTACGAAAAAAAATTATTTACAAGCAAATTTTTTATTATAAAAATCATAACACTTACCTGATTTATAAGTCCGGAGAATTCCAAAATGATATGTTCTTTGTTTGAAAACTTTATTCTCAAATAACATATACATAGTTTATCCCTTCATTACTTTTAGGTAACATACCACACATCAAAATTTTATAATTGTAAGATCTCGATATGAATTTTAATATGTAGCTTAAAAACAGAATAGCTGAATTCTAGTTGAAATTCTTTCAAAACTAAAAAACACCAAGAAAACGATAAAAAATTTATTTATAATCTGCACAAAAGATACTTTTTCAAGTAATTCGGATTATTCTTTATTGTTGTTTTCTGAATTATGTAGATACAGAAATATATACATTTCTATGAAGAAGAAGAATAGTCTATAACTATTACAGTTCTGTATGGAATTCATTGGAACACATTTATTCATTGGAATGACGAAAGCAATGTTGACTTCATTTTAACTTGTAATGAATTGAAGACAGAAAAATTATTTTACCGCAATACACTCATCTGTAACAGCAAGTGATCATGAAATCATGTTATGTTGTTGGTAATAGAAAGGTAAAAATTATTGAGAAGTTGTTCTTCAAATGCTTGATGGCGTGTTCTGCTTCAATGTTTGGCATGTTCTGATTAGTTTTTTCAAGAAGTTGTACCTTTTCTTTAGGGAAATTTTGCTTCCTATTTGCTGCTAAGAAAATGGCGTCCGTCATTGCCAATGGTTATGTGGGAACTAATGCCCGATATTTACAATCTCCCGCTAGATGGCGTATCGAGTGTTGCGATCGCGAATACGAAAGTTTTTATTGAAAAATGAGGAATTTTAAAAATCGTTTTTATCCTAAGAATTCTTTATTTTACGTTTTTTAGTTTATAATTTTTTGATAAAATTGTTGTCAAAACACCTTTTTTGAAAAATTAAATGGTATTAAATTATGTGTTTATGTATACTCCTTGCATATTCTAATATTTGAAGTAATATGATTCAGAATAGTATGGAAGAAAAATTCGGTACTTACGTATTAACCACAGCTACAGATTTGGCAGATTTTTAAGTGCCGCCAATCTACACTTAAACTTTTTGGAAAAAATCTTAAAATTAAACACTTTGTTTAAAATCAAAGCAGTCAATCGGATTTCGGTGGAAAATGGGCCGATATAGAGTTTAGCATAGATTCAAAACAAACTTTTCTCTCACCTGATGCTATAGCCATTATGAACTCTAATAAATAAGATTCAAAATGAAATAACATTTCCAAAACGGACGTTTACTAAGATAAAATTTCATGTTATGGACATTGGTACATTTTCGTTATATTTCACTCCATAAAATATTTCGCCTCTAAAAAAATAAAATTGCATCTTGTTTTGTTTTAGGCAAGTCCCAAAGATGCATTTTCGTAACACTAAAAAATGGCGACAAAAAAAAGAATGGTTCTTTTTTTGTTTCGTAAGCATTCTTTATTTTACGTTAAAATTTAAATGGGCCTTTCATGTTATACCATTAAATTTAGTAAAACTATTTCTCAGGCATTAGGTTTGAACTCTTATAAGAATATACCTATTTTTTTCCCTTTATTTACAAATATTTTTCCGATGTGATCTGGATGTTCCTTCTCTAAAAAAAAAGTGATACCATTTTGTTTTCGTTTGCATAAGAAAGAAAACAAGCATTTTTCTTTTTTAAATTTAATCAGCCACAATAAAGATGGAACGTTACAATGCTACATGCTACATTAAAGACGTCTCCAGTGTAACTGAATGACTGTTCATATGGAAATCGCAGGGATTCGGCACATACAACAACGCCCCCTATAGTTCGTTGCGATCGCGAATTCTTTACCCTACTACATTTATTATTTCTTCATTAATATACTAATCAATTTTTTTAGTACTTTAATTTAGATTTTCTTTAAAGTAAAGTTCCTTTTTACATTATAATCAAGTTTTTTTTAAAAAGAATTATTGTCTGCTAGCTAAGAAAAAAGCCTTGTTAAGAATTTAAAAACACTCCGCTGTTTAAAATTATTTAATGCAAAACAGCTGATTATTTACTAAGCATACTATTTTTTTTCGAAAAAAGAATATAAATCATTGATTGTCTTTTTTGTTTTGTTTCCTGTGACTTCAACATAGATTATCTAAAATAGTGTCCATGTTTTATAAGTCACTACAAAGAGTATAAAGATACCGAACATAAAAAGCTGTCAAATACGTAGCCAAAACTTTTAAGCGTCTTAAAATATCTCAGTATCTTAAATGATTCTTTCTTTATGATTCCATGTAGTTTTTTTTCCGGATAATATACTAAACTATTTTGTTTAATTTTTTACTTTAGCACGATTCCCAAGATATTATTGTTGTATAATTTGTTATCAGGAACAATGCCTTATTTTGTTTAGCAGGAAACACTAAAAATTGAAATTTGTAAAAAGTGTTCGAAGCCGTGCGAATTTTAGAATCATCTGATTTAAAAAAATGCAATAAAAAATACGCAAATTTCCGAACTTATTTTGATTAAAAATAAAAAAAATAATAAAAAACGTGGCAAGAAGGCTAACATACTTTTTACAGAACTGTGAAAACCAGTTTTTCCTATATTTCGTCAAAAGAGGATAAGAATGATATTGCTCCAAGGGACCTACTCAATAATTTCGCTATTTCCAGAATGAAATCTGTTTGATCGAAACATATTTCCTTGAAAATAAAAACGGGAAAAAAATTAACTTTTATTATTTATCTAAGCTTATTCCATTCATTTAATGATAGCGGTATCAAGGTTAAGGATATGCGATGGAAGCCCCGTTTACTATTATACTATAAATGCGTTAAATCATGTTGCTTGAATAATTCATTTTAAGCTTATTATTTAATAATTTTAAGCAAATAAGGGTGTAAAAATAAACTCGATCAAAATACTCCGAAAGTATACCCTAAAATATTTGTAGAATAAACTTTGGAATCTATATATACAAAATACCTTTTCAAACAACTTCGAGTAGCACGGAAACGCTAACTTGTTTTAAATAGTTGTCCTTGTAACTATTTAATTTCGATTTCTGGTGCTAGGGGACATTCCATTTTCACATTCGACTTTTAAAATTTCAATTGTAAAAGGGATTTTTTTATGCCCTTAAATTAAAATGTTAAGGCTTGCAGCAAAAAAATTGTACTGCATTGATTTTTTTACAAAATAGCGAATTATTATTTTTTTAATCTAAGAACCTGTGCCTATAACTTAAGTAAAACTTATTTTAATATCGAGTGAAATAATTTAATATATTGTGTAAGTAAATAGATAATCCCAAGAAATTGAATTGAAAATATAAAAACTTAATTGATTTAAAAATTAATAGATGATGATAAAAATAGACATGTTTTGAGCACAATAATAAAAGTCACAAGTTATTCAAGCTTGACAAGTCTTGAGAATGGGTGAATATATTTGAACGCTCGAAACATGTCGACTTTAACTTCCCTCTTCAAAATTTTTGAAGCCAGATGAGTTTTTATCATCAATTATACTGTTTTACATTTGGGTCTTGATCATTATTTTGATAAAGATTTTACACTCGTTAAAGTAAAAATATGCATTTTCATATTTCAACAGGAATTATGTGGTCTTTAAAAACATAAGAGCATAAATATTGTAAAAGTTATATTTAACTTGGTTTAAAATTAAAATTTTGAGACCAGATATTTTGAGTTAATGAAATTAAATATTTTATCTTTTAAGTTTTCTTGCCCCCTTTCAGTATCTTAAGGACCTTACAAGCTCTGTTTAAAAAGAGAGTATCATATCAGATATATATAAGAAAACAAAAATAATCATAGTATCAGTATTTGGTGGTAAATGTAGCTTATCGTAATTGAAGAATATGCTGTGCGATATTTTATGGTGAATTTGCGAACATAAGTTTCTAAATGTATCGAAGCATAAGGATGCTATTTGCTAATCATCTTTATCCAAAGAAAACCTTGTTATCGAAATATCTAGCAGAATGAAGCGATTTTTGAAACAATGAATCATACTATATGCAACATATTATTCCAATATCTTATTTTTAAACATAACCTATTTCAATGCTTTTAAATTACCACTAAACATTCAGCAATTCCTTGAGTTATAGGAAAAAGAAATATCGTAAATTATAGAAAAACTTGTGAATGCGCATTAGAATTACTATACAATATACATTTTATTTTTCAAGCACTTTTTTCTTCTTCAAACTTTCTTGCCTAGAAGACTTGATTAAAGCTGTAAAAGTGATTATCCCTAAAATTTTGTATTTAGCCATAATAAGTTACGTTAATTTGATTTTAGTATGAAATCCTCGAATAAATATAGCAGAAACAACATAATCTAAATAATATCAGATAAAATGTTCATGTATTTAAATTCTAAAACTTAGAAAATCATAAATAATTTATAATCGATTCAAATTTTCTTTTCAAGGGAGATTAAAATAAAAAAAACTTTGCTTTTTGGACAGAAATCAGCTTAAAAATTGTCTATTGCCTAGAAACTTCGAGATATTTTCTATTAACTAAACCTCTCTGAGTAATCACAGAACATTATTTCAATTTTTTTCCGGTCAGAGCTTGGTTGCTTAGCAACCTAGTAAAATTAAGCATTCTTCTTTTGAATTAGTCAATGGGTTATCTTAAAATATTCATTTGCGCTGGCGACTTTTTTTGGCGGTTTTCTGGACTATCGCCAAATACATAAACCTTTGTTGCGACCCTATTTACCACCCACTTTTTTCAAAATTTTGTCTACCCCCCCCTAATTCAAGTATCTGGATTCCAAATATGTAAAAAAATATATATGTTTATTCAGAGAAAGTACGTTTTTGTGTCTGATTTCGTAACTTAATTAATAGTTAGCACTAACTAATTAGCATATTTGAGGTCACCCCCAGGAACCATTAAGATTGACACTTAGTTAGTGAAAATCCGATCATTAGAACGAAAATTATTCAGGGTGATATATTTTTTTTTTTTTTTGCTGACTGTACCGTATCTGTAGTGTTTAGCGAAATCAGTATATTTTTATCACAAATTTTTTGTTTCTCTTTCTTATAATTAACCTTTTATCTGCTTTGTATAGACGCTAGAGCTTTTATTAACTAGTTTTTTTTTTATTTTTTTATTTTGTCTTATTTTCGATATCACTTGTACCGTAATATCCGAGCCTATTATTGCTTATCTCGACAAAGATAACAATAGATGTAAGCCTAAGATTATTTACTTATTATAGTTCGTTATTCATATGCTTAAAATTGAGAAAAAAATAAACGACGAAAGCATGTATATTTATTCCCAAGTAGCACCTAAGATTACATAACATCAAAAAATCTGCATTATATAATATGAGATTCTATGCAAACTAATATTATCTAGCGTTCACCGTAATATTATTTTGCATTAGTTTTTAAGGTATATAATATTAAATTTTGTATTTTCTGATATTATCTTGCGTTGATTTTTATTTTTCGAGTAGGCAAAAGAAGATTTGGATGGTAGTAGAATAATTCGACGATATAATTTTACTTAGTTTTCTACATTTCTGTGAAGCAATAAAATTATAAAAATGATATGTTATTTGAACGAAACAAGAAACATTTCGTTCGAAATTCCATTTAAATAGCAAAATCTGGAAGACCAATTTATTTATTTACTTGTCTCAAAATGTTGAGCACAATTTTTTTTATTTTTATTAAAACCTCTAAATGATGAGTCCCCACACAATTCCATTCTTTTACTACAAGCTACAACAACATTCATCAGCATAATCGTTGTCTTTATTGGCTATATTAACAGCTATTTTCTGTATTTTCTTCTATGTAATAAAAGTACGTTGACAGAAAGTTAAACTTTAATTTAAATTTCTTAACTACATTTTTAACTGAACAAAATGATATTTGTTTTTATGAGCAATTAAAAATGATCGATATTTCAAAAAAAATTATCTGTTTAAAAAAAAAGTTAATAACGATTGTAGAAAGTGATGGCATTGAAACATCTGTCATTGCAATAACGTATTCATTAGCATTGCTATCATTTATTTAGGATAATTAATTCTTATTTCTCCCGATGATTACATAGATTGAAATGAAACTTTTGAAATTTAATTCTTTATCTGTTAAAGAATTAATCTTTAATAAAGAAAGAATTACACGCGATCTAAGTTTAAGACTTTATTTTGTTAAAACATGGTATTTAGCATAACTATCAATTTAGCTAGTTACTCTGATAATTATAAATATCGAATTAAACATTTTTAGTTACACTTTATTCTCATAAAGAACATATGGTTTAAGTTTAGGACTTCTGTTTTGTAAAAAAAAAAAAAAAAAAAAAAAAAAATACATGTCAATTAGGCTTAGTACCCTATAGTTACCCCGAAAATTATAAACTATTATAAAAAATATGTTATGATGATAAAATTTTTGCCTGTCATAAAATTTTAGCTATCTAACTATAAGGCTTGGGGGACAGACGGAAAAGTCAGTTAAGGCCTTTATAAAAAAAATTGTGACTAGAGGAAAGAGGGCTCAAAAAGTGTGACAGCATTTATGAACGGCCCCATACGTGAAATACGAAAAGTTAAAATTACATATATATGTGCTTAAACTTTCGATTGCTGCCACTATATTTTCTTGCTTGGACCTACCCCTTCTCTACTTTGTGGGTAAAGTATTACATATTATAAATAAAGTATAAAATATTATAAATAAAGTATTACATATTATCAGCACAATATATATGTTATTATGTGTCTTATTTTGTTGCTTAAAATATCGAATGAAAATTCATGAAATTCTTATCAATCAGAGTTCGCTTTTATCAGCATTATTTATGCAATATTTAAAAAAAAAGAGATGTCCAAGCCAGAGGCTGAATTGATTCTAAACAAATCATTCAATCGATTGTCTTAATATTATGCTTGTTAATGGCCAGTAACTGATTGAGCTTTGATAAATTTTCTGTATTTTCTGCAATATTTAAAAGAAAAAAGAGATGTCCAAGCCAGAAGCTGAATTGATTCTAAACAAATCATTCAATCGATTGTCTTAATATTATGCTTGTTAATGGCCAGTAACTGATTCAGCTTTGATAAATTTTGTGTCACTTCTATAAGTCAAGTCATTAATGAAAGTGGCGGTGTAATGTGTTCAGAAAAAAATGAAAGTTACGGTTCTCATTTAAGGAAAGTTAAATTTTTAATGAAAGAATATTAATGCTTTCAATTAATCAAACTTGAGAGAACACAAAGAATCAAACTCAGGAATCAAATCGAATATTACTCTTAAGGAAATCTATATAATGTTAGTAATTTTTCGAGATTTGAAGAAACAAGTTAATAGAGTCAAAAAGTTATCAAACTAGTTGCTGAATAAAAGAAGCTGATTTTTGAGATTCAACAATAAAGAAACTATTAGTATGCATATTACCGAGGTAAAATGCGGAAAATTTCTGATTCAGCACTCTCACAAATCCCTGTAGTTTATCTACAGATTAGTTAGGTAATGTGCACTATTCAGTAAAAGAAACCTTTTGATTGATCTGCAACTTAACCGAACCTCTCAACATGAAATACTGTAAAATTTTAATTGTATAAAATGCTACACTTTAAAGATTCGCAAGTTTTAAGAGACAAGAATGTCTTATGCTAAAATTAGACATGGAATAAACTACACTACTGAAAGAATTAAACTGAAATGAATGGAAGCTTTATGATCTCGAATTTATTAATGGAAAAATTCTAAAGTGAAAAAAAAATTTTTTTTTGGTGGTTTTTAAGGATTTTTAGCGTATTGACTAAGCATGAACCACACATCGAGTAAAAAAATGAAGTTTGGTTGAAAATAAAGTTTTTAAACAAGCCAATTCTTCTGAAATTACACAGCTCTTCATGTAAAAAACATATTACAATGCACTCCCGATTATCCGGGTTTATCACCGGGACTGGCCGTACGGACAATCGAAAAACACGGATAATCCGAAAACTCCGTTTTATTAAAGAAAAATCAACATCAGTACAAAAAATGTAAAAATTACTCACATTTGCATGCTGTATAACATTAAACTAGGAATTTTCCTTTTAAAATTTACTGCTTAAAAAAATGTGTAATGCGTCTTTGCTTCTGCTGTTTGTTCATCTCTTGCCGTATATTGACACATATTTTACGAAAATAGTAATGTCACCGTAATCAAATCCTCGTTCTCCCGTATAAACTGTTAAAGTTTCCACAGATTGTAGAGCAGCAGAATGAAAAATTTTATTTCTCTCATTTACTATATCTTCTGCATTAGTACCACTGTCGTCACAACCAGGGGGATCCGTGGAGTCCGGATCCCCAATAATTGGGAAGCCAGGGTCCATTATTTTGAGTAAATATTTCTGTTTTATTTCTATGCCTTTCATTCTCTTTTTTTCCCCTCCCTTCTTTTTACTTAGTGCAACTTATTATATTATATTATTAAAAGAAAATTAAAAAAATTAAATACACAAATATGCACTACATGGAAAATGAAGCAAGTGTTTAGAGAACTACGAGAATTGTCATTGTTACCCTTTCCTTCAATAAGCAATAAAACGCTCTTTACACCCATTCTTTTTCTCCATGGAGTTAGCCACCCACGGAGAGACATTTGATACCTCAAGAATAGCCGCTTCAGTTACGCTATGGGAAATTGCATTTTGAAATTGTCTTTATCGTAAATGCAAGCACGAATATGCCCAGAGAAGGAGATACCATACACCAACCTCCGACAAGTACCACCACAACGGAAACGTGAGGTAACGACAACACACTACGAACCTGAAAAAAATACTACTAATCAGCAACCGGTGATGAAGAAGAAATGGATAACAATGGGGATTATCAGTATCAAGGACCCAGCAAACCAAGAATACCACCAATAATAATTAAAGATAATAATGTAAAATGGATGCAATTTAAGCAAACTTTACAAGAACGGAAAATCACAGGATTCGAAGGTAAACACATTGGGGAATATCTTAAACTGCACTTCTTTGATATCAATATGAGGCGTCATGCAATAAATATACTAGATAATTTACAAGTCAAATATCACACCTTTCAACTGAGTGAAGAGAAGCCATTAAGAGTTGTTATTAAAAGTATTTCAACAGACATAACCTCAGATGATATACACCGAAACTTAATCAAATATGGATATACACCTTGAAACGTCTCTCAAATGAAAAAATACTGCGATCAAGGCATTATAAATCTACTACTAATCATAACCCTAGATAAAACCGAAAATAACAAGGAAATATTTTTTCTTACACGTTTTGTGGACCTCGTTGTCACTGTATCAACCTTCAGAGGGCACCGTGGATTCACTCAGTGCCACAGGTGCCAACAATTCAACCATGTGCAAGCATCCTGTCGGCACACACCAAAATGTCTCAAATGTGGCCAGAAGCACCTGACTCACCTTTTCAAAAAAAAAAAAAAAAAAACAGAACAAAACCAGCAACATGTGCCAACTGTGGAGGTCCTCATCCTTCAAACTATAGACAGTGCCTAAAATATCCAGCTACCAAAACTATAATCAACAATATACGCAGCTACTAGAATCACAGAAATGCTCCTGGCAACAATAGCAACAATAACTCAAATTCCAACTCTTATGCAGATATTTTAAAGTCACCAAACCATAAAAGCACCAACACTCTACAACTTGATACAAAAGCAATAAAAGAAGCCAGATCATTACTTGCAGACTTAAAACTCAATAGGATTGTAGGATTTATGCAGGACAACGAGGGTTTTAACATATTCAAAAGAATTCAAAATTCAGTCCAATCAAATTAACAAGAAGAAGATGAATATTAAAATAGAACAAAAACCTTCCCTCAACATATATTTCTGGAATGCCAACGGAATACTAGCAAAACAGCAAGAACTAAAAATTTTTATTTTAGATCACAACCCGGATATTCTAATAGTTACAGAAACTCATCTTAATCCAACCTTCAACTTTACAATAGCAAACTATAAAACATGTAGGTGTGATAGAAGGTACAGAGGAGGCGGCATAGCAATATTAGCAAAAAACAGCCTGACCACAACATAACATAACTCTACAGATGACAGTGGCTATGAGCAAATATCAATACTGCTGAACCATCAAAATCAGAACATCAACATCACAGGCATCTACAACTCACCAAGAAATAAACTCACAGACGATACCTAAGACTCCTATTTCCACCCAATCTGCCAACAATTGTAGCAGGCAACTTTGCAAGCACCCATCATGGGGCTGCAATAACTCTAACCATACTGGAACTCTGTTTAAAAACCTCATCATGAAATATCAACTTACCGTCATAGCTCCTACTTCTCCCGCATATATTCAAATCTACTTACTAATCACAGATCTGACATTCTAGACTTTGCAATAACCAATATCCAAGTCCCCTTGGCAGCCTGCACCCTAAACCACCCGTCATCTGACCAACTGCTCGTCGGACTAACCACCAAACACTTTTAAAAACCTAAACAGAAAACAGACTGGAATCTCTACAAAAACATACTCACCATTAACAATAGCAGTTTACCAACCCTAGAAGACGAGCCTACAATAGAAACATATATCCAACAAGTACAATCCGAAATCCTAGAATCCTATAAAAGATCAACAGTTGAAACCGAACAAATTTCTCATCATTACAGACTCCCACCTGAAATTAAAAACATCATCAGAGTTAGAAACTACTACAGAAAGCGGCATCAACGAACAGCAGATCCTTCATACCTCAGTGAAATCAGACAACTTAATAAGCAGATTAAAAAACAAAGTAAGAAACACAAAAATCAACTCTGGAAAAACAAAGTCGCTTCCCTCTGTACCAATGATAACTCAGTCTGGAAAATGGCAAAAATATTTAAAACAGCACCGCAAATAAATAGACCAATCAACGGACCATCTGGCACAACATACTCAATAGAAGAAAAAGTAGAAATATTTGCAGATTCCCTTCAAAACCAATTTTCACCAAATTCAAACTCAGATCAAAATCATCATAATTCAATCACCAAAAAAGTAAACAGCTTCCATCAAGATCATCTTATACCAGAAGCAATAGAACCTACAAACAACGAAGAAGTCTGTAATATCATCCGAAACCTAAAAAACAATAAAGCTCCAGGTGAAGATGGAATCAAAAATATCACGATAAAACTGCTACTACCAAACTATATTCTGAAGATTACGCACATCATCAATAGCTGCCTTGCATTAAATGACTACCCACAAATCTTGAAAAATGCATCAGTCATTCTATTTCTCAAGAAAAACAAAAATCCAAGTTGCCCTGAAAGTTACAGACTAATCAACCTACTAAATATAATTGGAAAAATCTAAGAAAAAATAATTTACATCAGAATCAAACCACTATTAACAGCCATTCCCGATGAGCAATATGGATTCCGACAAAAACTAGATACAACCAAACAGCTACTACGAATAATAGACTACTTCGAAAGAGCAATAGTAAACAAAGAAGCAATAGTATTCCTAATGATCGACATCTCAAAAGCATTTAGTATGGCACACCGGTACAATATTCCAACTAATGCAACTAAAATTTCTTCCTGGACTCCAAACTTCTATCCTGATATCTCTCAAACCGAACATTTCAAGTAACTATACAAAACTGCATCGCATCAAAAAGAAACATCTTAGCCGGAGTACCTTGAACCGATTTTATACATACTTTACACCTATGATTTCTATGTAAACAAAGCAGATTACAATAGCATTACAGCCTTCTGCGCAGATGATACTGGTATAATAATCAAATCCAGAAATCCAAACTTAGCTCTAATAAAACTACAAGAACAAATAGATGAAATAGAAGACTGGTGTAGAAAATGGAAAATAGCCGTAAACGCCGACAAATCACAAATCCTCATTATACAAAAAAGAAGAATTAAAATTCTACCTCAAAGCAAACCGAAACTGTTCAACATTCAAATACCAATAGTTAAGAAAGCAAAGTACCTTGGACTCATAATTAATAACAAACTCACCAGGAGCGACCATATTAAAATTATAACAGACAAAGTCAATGGAGCAGTTAATATTATCCAAACTCTCATCTATAACCAACGTCTAACTAAAAATATAAAAAAAACTACTATACACCTCCATGATCCGACCTATGCTTACATGCTTCACCTGCCTGGACTACTATACCCGAACACCTGGTGAAAAAGCTCAACTAATGTCAAAATAAAATACTCAGAAAAATCACCCATGCCAGATGGTTCATACGTTATTCAAATATCCATAAAAAATTCCGTCTCTATCCGAATATATATATATATACAGTAAAACCTGTTTTTGTGCGGTGAATAGGGACCGCATAAAAGAAATCGCACAAAAAAATATTCGAAAATTTTATCAATTCTTACATATATTAAACAACTTTGTACGATATACTACCTAGAAAATTTTTTATGCGGTGGATAGGGACCGCATAAAAAAGTCGGTAATAGCAAACCTGAGAGCTTTAGTGATTTTTTGAAAGATTTTGTTGAAGAAATGAAAGTCATTATTAATGACGACATTTACATGAGCGGTAAAATAATTTCAGTCAAACTTTGTGGGATGATTTGTGATGCCCTATATAGAACAATTATTGCATGCATTAAACATGAAACTGGTTCTCCTTCTTGTGGTAAATGGTAAATACATCACAATAACCACAAACTGTATTTTTGCATGTGGTTCTTAGTAACGAATTGATGAATCTTTTCGTCATCACACCGATGAAGCTTATTAATGATGTCATGCTGTTAGAAGAAATTTCAGTGTTTGGTATGTTATTTATGATATCATATCCATCTCTTGTAAGCCTTGGTATTGTTAAAAGACTTGAATTTTAATAGTGTGAGCCTTTGCTTGTGCCTTTGACTAATTTGCAGGTTAAAAAGATTACCGAAAGATTAGTGAGAATAAAGCCATTCATAGTGTCTGAATTTGCTGAAAAACCGAAATCAATTAAGGAGTTCGATAGAGCGTTTCTGATTAGCAGAATTTGGTCATTTCCTGTAGTACGTGGTCTCGTAGCTTTAAGACACATCTTTCCTGATCATCTCTATAATAATTTCATCATTATTGGCACTTCATTGCGTTACTACAGGTTTGTGCTATTCAAACTCTAATGATAATGCTATTAATAAACCTGAGAAATTATTGATTAAGTTGAAGTATTCATAAAATTTTATGGGATAGAAAATGTATCATATAGCGTCCACGGACTGATACATTTATGTGGCCGGAATCTTGAAGCTCTAGATTCACTCAGTACTTTTCCGTATGAGAACTTCATGCGGAAGATTAAAAGATTTATTGAGTGAAATGACAAGCCCTAACAACAATTAACTCGCAGAAAAACAGAATTTAATAAGATTTCTAACTCTTAAAAATGTAAACAAAACTTGGCTGAGATTTTAAAACATGAATATATAAATGGTCCTATCTTAGTATCCATATCGAAGCAAGCTACTCAGTATAGTGTTGCAGTTTTTCAAAATTTTTAATCGGAAAATATTGCTCCAAATAAAAATAATGTGTCGACGTTGGAAGATTATTCTATTTATGTTATTAAGTTTCAAATTTTTATTCTTACGAGCTCGATTTTTTAAAGAAAATAAAATTTAAATCCTTGCTGATTAATAGTTTTACTATTTTTCACTTTGTGGGCATATTTGATTTTTTAACTTTCCCATAATACGCAGTATAATATTTATAACACAAGCTTCAAATTGCAAAAAAAAAAAAAAAAAAAAAAAAGAAAAAGAAAGAAAGAAGAAGAAAAAAACTCTCTTTGAAAAAAATAATATTTTTTATAAGCTTTCTAAGATTTTATTTTAGCGTTGAAAGCATTAACAAGGTAAAGAAAATAGTTTGTTACAACTAGTGTTAAGTTACTACGTTTGTCTTAAAAAATAGATATTTATTTTATTATTTTTGATAATTATTAGAATTTCTTTTAAATCTTTTTTAATTCCTTACAGAGAAACACATTTTATTAAGAAAAAATTAAATTGACTATAAGTAGCAATATATTGATTATAATTATAGTTTAAGAAGAGAACTATTTCTATAATCTTGAATCAATGAGATGGGTATTAAATCTTTCTTTCATTGACTTGCTATTATTAATTCCAGCACTTTTCTAGTTTAATATAAACAAAATATATATACAGTGAAACCTCTGTTAAGCGGACATTCTTGGGACCGAAAAAATTGTCCGTTTATGAGAGTTGTCCGTTTAAGGGAAGGTAACCCTAATAACGAAGTTTAACACCGTAAATTGTTTTTAGAATATTTTTAAAGATGCAGAAATAATTAACTAATTTACAATAACTATCTACAAGAACATTTATTTAAATTTTAAGAAAATTAAAAAAAAAAGAATATATAAAAGAAGTTTGATATGAATATATAATTTTAGATGTAGATACAGATAAATGAATATAATTTTCCTATCGTCTATTATACTCAAGTTAGACATATGATACCGAATAGGAGTTTTCACTCCTCAGTCAGTTTCAATTATTAAGTTTATTCCCCTTACACATACCTATCATTTGATTAGGGAACATGGTTAATATCTTCTTGAAAGTAAACCTCCCACGATTCACAGAAAAAAAAAGCAATGCCTACCTGTAAGTCATGAGGACCTATGGAGTTGATTGTTCACAATTGATCAGCTATCAAGTGTCTGAATAAATGTTTCATTTATATGAACCTCAAAGATTATACTTCTGTTCTCTTTTTTACCCCAGCTGCGTTAAATACAGTCTTCAAATTGATAAGAAAATTAACGAAATTTTCAATGGGGAAGAAGTGTTGGGAGCATTTAAGATGTCATTTCAATTTGTGGGGTCTTATAACCTGTATGGTCCAGATGAAAAGATCAAAAGATGCCGCTGTCCAAATTATTTCACAAGAGCAGTATCGTTTTCTCTCCTTTCTTTACAAAGATATGGCAAGGTGACAGGAGAAAGATTGATTCTTCAGGAGTGAAATAGCTTAACAATATTTTTAGTTATGGATAAGGCAAAAAATTTACATGCTTTAAAAATGGTGAAAAGTTGCATTTTTCCCCTTGCAATTTAAAGCAGAAATAGTAGCAGAAATAGTATTTTTTTTTCAAAATTAGAAAAAGTAGTGTCCGGATTGAAGAGATAGAAAACAACATTTCAGGGCCAAAATGACTGTCCGCGTCCAGTTAAGGGAGTGTCCGCTTTGCGGAGAATGTACATAATGGTTTACTCATAGAAGATTCCCGGGGAATTAAAAATATGTCCGTATTAAGAGGCCTCCGTTTTGCAGGAGTGTCCACAACAGGAGGTTTCACTGTATATATATATATATATATATATATATATATATATATATATATATATATATATATATATATATATATATTGAATTGTTTATTGAAATTACATACATTTGCTGACTTGTGTGCTCAATATAGGCTTTATATATATATATATATATATATATATATATATATATATATATATATATATATATATATATATATATGTCTGTGTGTATGTGTGTCCGTCATAGACTCCTAAACCGTCAGACCGAAAGCTATGAAACTTGGCGTGCAGATATTTAAAAACACGAGGAAGGTCACTGTCGATATTAGACCATTCTACAACAAACCGTTCCAGTGAGATGAGCGAAAAACGAAATGGAGTGTTCTGATTGGTTAAGTGTTAGCCATTGCTTTAAATTTAATCATTCATTTTTTCTCATATTTTAAAGATAACATCAGTGATAATTGCTAGCTTATAGCTCTATTAGATCAAAAAAATAGTTTATTACACATATTTAAATAGTTAATTATTTTATATTCTCTATTCGCGATCGCAACGCTCAAGTACGTCCTCTAGCGGGAGCCTGAAAATAACAAGCATTGATTTATTAACTTTTCATTTAGTTCCATCAAAGTCATAGACAGAATCAGACGCCATTTTTAGCAGCAAATAAAAAGCAAAATTTCCCTAAGGAAAAGGACGAAGAACTTGAAAAAACTCTCCAGAATATTGGTAAATCTTTCAGAAACAGAACACGCCAAACATTTGAAGAAATATTCCTCAATAATTTTTAACTTCTGTTATCAACAAACTTGCAATGATGACTTCCGATTTCGGGATCGCATACTGTTACAGATGTGTGTATTACGGTAAAATACATTTTTTTTTGTCTTCAATTCATTACACATCAAAGTGAATTCAACATTGCTTTCTTCATTCCAATGAATAAATGTGAATTCAGAACTGTAACAGTTGTAGAATATTCTTCTTCGTTATAGAATAGTATACATTTCTGTATCTATGTAATTCGGAAAACAACAATTAAAATCATCCAAATTACTTGAAATAGTGTCATTTGTGCTGATTATTAATAAATTTTTATCGTTTTCTTGGTAAGTATTTTTTAGTTTTGAAAGAATAATTTCAACTAGAATTCAGCTATTCTGTTTTTAAGCTACATATTAAAATTCATATCAAGATCTTACAATTATAAAATTTTGCTGTGTGGTATGTTATCTAAAAGTAATGAAGGGATAATCTATGTATATATTATTTGAAAATAAAATTTTCAAACGAAGAACATTTCATTTGGAATTCTTTGGAATTCTTTTGGAATTCATTTTGAACATTTCATTGGAATTTGGAATTTCATTTGGAATTTATAAAGAAGGTGAGTGTTATGATTTTTATAATAAAAAATTTGCTTGTAAATAATTTTTTTTCTTGTTTGATGATAGTTCTCTACAGAGTGGTTTTTTTTATGTCTGATTAAGAACTATAAGAATAAAAAAAAGAAGAAACAATATAACAGTTTTTTATTTCAATATGAGGAATTTTTAAAATCGTTTTTTTATAATAAGAATTCTTTGTTTTACGATTTTTAGATAAAAAATTTTGTCAAAATACTTTTTTTTAAAAATTAAATGGTATAACATTATGTGTGTTTATGTATACTTCTTGCATATTCTAATGTTTGATGCAGAAAAGTATGGAATAAAAATTCGGTACTTATGTATCAACGCCACCGCAGCTACAGATTTGGCGGTTTTTAAGTGCCGCCAATCTACACCTGAAATTTTTGCGACAAATCATAAAATGAAGCACTTTATTTAAAATCAAAGTAGTCAATCGGATTTCGGTGGGAAATAGGCCGATATAGATTTTAACATAGATTCAAAACAATCTCTATTTTCTTTCACCTGACGCTGTCGCCATATTAACTCTAATAAATAAGATTCCATATCAAATAACATTTCCAAAACGTACATTTACCAAGATAAAGTTTCATGTTATGGAAATTAGTACATTTTCCCAAAGACGCAAAATCCTAAAAAATTCCAAAATCCCTGGAAAATCCCAAAGACGAATTTTCGTAGCACCAAAAAAGATTTTTTTTGTTTCGTAAGCATTCTTTATTTTACGTTTTTTAGTTTCTGAATAATGATTTTTATTGAAACTTGAAATTTTTTGATAAAAATTGTTGTCAAAAAACTTTTTTTACAAAATTAAATTTTTTAAAATTATGAGCTTATGTATATTTTTTGTTTATTTTAATTTTTGAAGTAATATGATTCTTAAAACTATGGAATGGAAAGTTTAAATTGGCCTTTCATGTTATATCATTAAATTTAGTAAAACTATTTCTCGGGTATTAGGTTTTAACTCTTATAAGAATATACATATTCTTTTCTGTTTATGTACAAATATTTTTCCGATGTGTTTTGGATGTTCCTTCTCTAAAAAGAAGAAATACCATTTTGTTTTCGTTTGCATAAAAAAGAATATCAAAAATTTTTCTTTTTTAAATTTACTATGCCACAATAAAGAACGAAGGTTACAATGCAACAGGCTACATTAAAGATGTCTCCAGAATAACTGAATGACTGTTCATATAGAAATTGCAGGTATTCGTCTCATACAACAACGCCCCCTATAGTTCGTTGCGATCGCGATTATCAGATAATTCAATGATTATTACTTGATAGCATGCATGGTCTTCGTCATCAAATTTATACTTTGTCTGATACCACGCACTTTTATTTAAATTACATTAATTCTTTTAAACGTGTTTCTAAAAAAATTACTTATTTAAAACCAACGGTAAAGGAATAGAAAAAAAATTATCTGTTAAAAAGCAAAATTAATTGGAAAGTGGTACTAATTCGTTTAGGAGAAACATAAAAAATCAACGCAAAAGAAGCTTATTTACGTCAATGATGCTTAAATAATCAAGCTAATGTATACATATTGAAATAAAAGAAATAAACTATGTACGTATTAGAAAGCAAAAGTAGTGGAGTAAAGGTATTTATTAGTCTAGAAGAACCTTAAGAAATCGTCATGCTATTATTGTCGACAATGATGCTTAATTAATGTTGGTAATATGTAAAAATTGAAATAAAAAAAAAGTAACTTCTGAACTAAAAAGAAAAAAAATAAGGAAAAATATACTTATTCGCGTTTTGGGTAACCGTAAAAAATCTGACACTAACAAAAAATCAGACATTAAAAAATTGACACTAATGCTCACGTAATATTGATAATGTGTATTAATTGAAATAAAATAAAATAAGCTATGTGTTAAAAAGCCAAGCCCATGGAAGAGAGATTAATGGGAAATTCGTTTAAGTAAATCGTAAAAAATCGCCATTCACAGATGACGCTTAATTCATATGTATCACTGACGGTAATATGTAGTACTGGTATTATTGTAATTGGCGGATTGGTTTTAATAAGAATTCTATTACGAGTTTTTCGTAGTTTCGGATAGAATATATTTTTTTTTCCAGTGGTAGCTAAGATAGTGTATTAATATTTTAATGAATTAGAATTAAAATAACTTTTTTACATCCCTGCTCATAAATATTTTAAGAGTAAATTAAAGGTCAAATAGTCATGATCCAAAATCCTTATAAAGTTCTATTGTTTTTTTATTTTTTTATTTATTTATTTATTTATTATTATTATTTTTTTATTTTCTAGAAAAAATAAATTTGGTTTTAGTTGGGGGTTACTGACAAATACGTATACCTATACTTCAATGACTTAAAGCAACATATAATACAAAATATAATATAAAATAAACAAAAATATTTTAGCTATTTTAATTGAAAAACATAGTGGACGAACCAGATAAATGACATTTTCATAACAAAAAAAGAAATTGTATCCGAATTATTTTATTACCAATTTATTAGAAGGTGGGACTAATAATTCGTTGCTTTATTTGATTTACCACTGCCTAATATTTTTATTTACCACTTGATTTACCACTGAAATTAAAATCATGCAATCAATCTAAAAACTAATATGGATTAGTTATGTTCAGATAAAAGTTAAAGCAAAAACAATTTTGTTACATTAAACATACCCATATTGACCATACCCATTTGACCACTTTATGTCATTTTCTCTAATTCATAAATTCCCGTAAAAATGTCATTCACCTGGTTCTTCTATAAAGATCTTTAATTGTGCCGGTATATATGCCTTTCAATTTTGAGCATGATTGCGTTGTGTTTCTCCATACTGATTTATTGATTCTTTTTTTAAAAAATTTTTTATTCACCCCGTGCGAAGAACGGATATTCAGCTTGTATTTAATAAATAAAGAAAAAATTTGATACTTATGTATTATCCCGTCGACTATTTTCACCAAATCTCAAAAGAAATTTGGAAATAGTTCAAATTTAAATATTTTCTCATTTTTGGATACAATAAATTACATTTGTATTTGTCTATTTCTTTATGATCCATTACTATGTAAAAACAAATTTGGAAGGTACTAAAATGAATTAGGAACAGTGTTGGCGAAAATATCAAAATAAATTAAGCGCGGTGTTGGTGGAAATGGTCGAAGGGATAATACGTAAGTACCGAAAAATTAAATCATTAAGATTTTTAAAAATTGAAGACTTAGACCATGGTGTAAAAACAAAACTAACTAGACAAACGAGAAAAATGTCAATCAAGTTATATACAATACTGAATATCTAGAATTTGACTATTAGCTAGACACTATAAGGAAAATGGGTTTGTTTTTGTAACTTCGTATTTGAAGTCTGCTGTTCCTCCTTGTCCATTACCATTTTTTTTTAAAACTTAATTGTCATTAAAATTTAAGGCTGATTTTTTTTAAAACTTTGAAATAATGAATTAAAAATCATAATTTATAGTTATCATTTTGTATGATGTAAGTACGTATAATTTTGTATAATGATGCTCATAATGTATTTTGAATATGACGAACAATACTTCACTTTGGACAAGTTTGGTTTAATAACAGATGTATTGCTGTATGCAGCCATTTTACATGTGTCAATTGTTTTTAAATTTCTATTATGTTGTCTAAATTTTGTTCATGAGATAATTGAGAGTCAATTCAAAGAGGTCTAGACTTTTCAGTCTAGAATTTCTAGGATAACTTGAGAGTCTGAAAAAGTCTCGGAAATTGATATTTTCGGAGAAGTGGAAAAATTAAAATTCATTTTGTAAATCTAAGAAAGTTTACAAAATGTTATAAAACTAGTTTTTTTAATAATGTAACATTTATTTTTATTTAACTTTTCTAAATTTTTTTATTTTTATAATTGTAATAACCTTTCAATTTCTACTATACACCGTATTCAATTGTATCGTTTGTTCAAATATTTTATTTCTCATCCCTAATATGTTTGTCTTGTTTCAGCTCTACAAAGCATGCTTAAAATTATGATGTATTTCTTACAACCATTTATAAATATGAATTTTCATAATCAACCGTTTAAAATTATTTCATGGCCTTCAGTAGAATTATTTACATTTTGCTTCTACTGTAAGTATGCTAGGAGAATCTTTTTTAAATATTCTAATGTTCAGTCTTTTTAATATTGCTTGAAAGCTTGTTCTGCTGTAATTTGTTCTTTTGTCTCTTGATAATATTTTTTCTACTTGTATATATCAGAATATTGCAGTACATAAATTACATAAATTTTTTTTTTCTACTTTAATGTTTCAGAATATTGTGGAATGTGTAAAATGTACATGTAGTTAATAAAAAGAATGATATTCAGTTACTTATGTTATTCTTTATTAAATTATGCATTGATTTATAAACTCAGCTATTTAAGTCGTAATTTTTTTATTTCAATACACTTAGCTTGTATAATTTATTGTTTCTATTTATTCATTTTTTTTTTCGAAATTTAAAAAAAAAAAAAAAATTTAAAGCCTACTTTGTGAATGGTCATGTCTTAGGTACTTATTTGTACATTAATTTACATAGTACGGTATCGATTAACGCTAAACTTGCATAAATATATATAATCTAACCCAGAGATAGACCTCATGTCTAACACGCTGGGTCATTGGTCTTCAGTGACAAGGGAAACTGAAGAGTATCGTAGTGGTAGTATCGTGAAGAGTAATATTTAAATATATTGTCCAGAAAGCTATGAAAACCCTCAACAAGGTCAAAGCCATTTTCTTCTCAGTGTATCTGTGACGATGTAAACATCTAAATACTGAGGGCCATGCCTGACCCCTCATGCATTAAATAAAGTTTTAAAAAAATTTCCGATAATAACTAATAATAAATAATAATAAATAATATTTAATAGTTTTTAATAATAAATAATAATTAATAATAACTAATAATAAATAATAATAACTAATAATAAATAATAATAATAAATATTAAATAATATCAAATAGTTTTTAATTATAAATAATAAATAGTAACTTTGTTTGTTTTGTATTTCTGTATTGTCTTGTCTTGTGTATTTCTTTGTATTTCTTTGATTTGTGTATCTTGTGTATTTTTGTATTGTTTTGTCTTGTGTATTTCTTTGTTTTGTGTATCCAGTACCACTCCGGCTACACGACTACATTCTAAATTCAAAATAACTTAAAACTAAAAATTCTGTTTGTATTGGTTAATAAATTATTGTCTCTTTTATTGACATTCAACGCAGAAATTTTATAAAAATTTGAGTGATATTCAGAACCGATTTTATTTGAATGATAATACATTTTTATCTAAGATAATATTGGAATTCAGCTTGTAGCTATTGGAAAACGATTTAAACTTATGACATGAGACACGGAACTCCAAAAGAGACTTGATTTTGGAAAGTAGTCGAAATATCGAATGCACGATTTCCATCACCACTGGTACGAAAACGAGTGAGTAAAAATCTAGTTTACAGGTAAATTTAATGCGTTTCTTTTTTTTTTTTCATAATTGTCTTTATGCTAAATAATTGGATATTTTTTTTAAATAACAAGTTGAGAAGTGTTTTCTTTTTATTTATAGTTTGTTTTAATTGTTCTAAACTTTTCGTACTTATTATTTTCCTTAGTTCTTTCTAAGTCTAATAATTCACATGCATTCAATAAAAAAAAAATTTTGTCGCATAGCTTAAAATAAATGAACAAACATCAGGAAAATAAATAAGCTTTAAAATGCAAAGACCTAGCGTTCATACAAATATATTTTCCTTTCGAGAATTTTTTTATGTAAATATAAGAGCTCTGTATTCCCATTTATACTAGTTGTATTAATTTGGAATGTTTATAAAAAAGAAGAATATAAATTACAAGTAGTAAATTTTAATAAAAAATTCCAAATGTTTATTTTTGCCATTTTTACAGTTAAAAATAATTAAGAAAAATGCTGTATTTTTGTAAATTACTCTTTACTTTAATTTTTTAGCAATAAATTTTTTAAAGAACATAAAAAGGGAGAAATAAATAAATAAAAATTATAATAAAAGCATCGTCCATAAACTATTCTAACGAGGCGAAAATAGCTTCAAAATAAAAAAAAAAGTCATTAATGAGGGAATATTATTTTTGCTCAATAATATTAATTTCTGTTTTTATACACTTCTTATTTGAGTTAATTCTTTTTTAGAATAAATTTCTGCTTAAATTGATACAAATTTTGACTTAAGATATGCGTATTTCTTTTTTCAAATAGATTGTAAAAAATTAAACCAATATATTTATTTTTTTTATTCTAATTTTAAGATACATTGAAACAATTGTTCATTAAGAAAAAGTAAATTAATTAATTTACCTTACATTTTTTTTTTTTTTTTTTTTTTTAGCAATTGCAAAGTAGTGACATGATTCCCCCCACACAACTTTCTCTTTATAAAAAAAAAATTAAAATAAGTAAGATTTATTTCGTTTACTTTTTAACCGCTAAATTACTTATGTGCATCTAAAACTCCAATAATTTTTAATAATTTACACTTTTTCATGGAGAGTTGATGTATTTCTCCTCAAGATCTTACGCATTTGTAAGAAATGGCAATTATTTGAAATACAGATTAGAAGAGAGTTGGTTTAAAGTAACACGAGTCCAATATTAACTTTATATCAGGGGCACCTGTTTTATTTCATGTTATTTTATAGCCGGTGTTGAATAACTGATTCAATTCTGAGTTTACGACAGGTCGTAGCCTGGCCTGGTAATTTTGAACCCAGCCCAGAAGACAGAGGAACTCCTGAAACTTTTTAATGAAATTAATCCTCATTCGTGTTACATAGAGAGGAAAACCCCAAAAAACTCTCACGGTTAGCCTGACGGCAAGGGGATTCTTCTACTACTGAGGATATTTTACGTTAACACTGTGGTCGGCGTGAAAGTGATACACTAAATATGAATTTCATTTTACGTTTTTAATTTTGGGTGGTAATTTAGCACATCAGCTTTTGATTATTCCTCCTCTTCTTGATTACTTTAAGTTATTTCAAATTTGTGGAGTTAATATCACTCATAGTTCAAATGTTTAGAGCATTTTAAGCAGATTTGTTGAGACTTTAACATTACGATGAAATAATTATAGAACATTTCCCCTTTTCTAATTCGAAAGTTAAATTTTATTCTTTACTCTAGATTTTGGTTATTAATTTTTGCACTTCAATTACACTTAGTCTAATTTACGTCAAATTTTTTTTTTATTTAAAAATCATTTTGGTAAATCTTGAGAGATTTTAAATTTTGCGATTGCGATTTATATATTTTTTATTTTCTATCTATATCAGAAATTGTAAGAGCAACAGCCTCTGTTTTGGGTGTAAATATTTACGCAACATTTTTAATTACTGCCCTGAAGCGGTAGACTCAGAAACTGATATGTAACTATACAGAAAAATATATATTTTATTTTAAAGCTGTCTTTAAATAGCCGCCTTAATCTTTGGGTTAACGACTGCTAATGTTTAAATCCGTAGCCTTATAATTTTGAACCAAATCCAGAAGACGAGGGAACACCTGGATCAAGTATCGGGTGAAATTTGCCTTCGTGCAGGACTTTTTGATGGAACTAATCCGTATTTGCGTTACATGGAGAGAAAAAAGACTAAAACCTCCCATGGTTAGCCTGGCGGCAAGGGGGTCCAATTTTGAGTTTACGTCTGCCAATATTCAACTTTGTAGTCTTGTAATTTTGAGCTGAATCCAGAAGACAAGGAAACTTCTAGATGGAGTGAAGGGAAAGATTTGCCTTGGTTGAGAACTTTTTGGAGAAATTAACTCGCTTTTGCGTTACACGGAGAGGAAACGGTTAGCCTGACTGCAAGGGCATTCTAACCCATGATCGTTTTCCACTGAGGATATTTTACGCCAGCACTGTGGTCGGTGCAAGCTGAGTGCGGAATTCGAATCGACCAGACAACGCTGGGATTCGAACCTAGTTCACCTCATTGGGAGACTAGCGCTCTATCCACTAAGCCACCACGGCTCAGAAAAATACATATAAAGTATGACAAAATAAAAAAATTGAATCTTTAACAATATTGACTGTGAAACATTTCATAAAACATATCACGCCGGCCGCTCTGCAATGCAGAAAAAGACGCCCACAGAGTTGAAATTTAACGTGAAGTTATCACGAGTTTCTTTCGAAATTTCAATTTGTTCGTAAGTTTCCTCTATTTTAAATGTCATTTTTAATTAAAAATTTTTCCCACCTTTTGCTTTAAACAATGATCATGTAACCTTTTCTCTGAAGAGAAGTAAGAAAATTTATTGGTTTCACCAGGTTTTTATTTTATTTAAGTTTGTTCTTTTCTGAAGAGAAAAAGAAGGGACAGCCATTAAATCGCTACAGTTAACTACAATTGTTATTTTTCAACTCATTCATTAAACAACAATAATACTACTACTATCAATAATAATAAAATGATAAATAAGAATGGTTTTGATGATTATAGATAAGATCATTAAATAACATATCGACTAACAAGCTAAGGAACTTTCTATACTTTTTGTAGTTTATTTATCACGGACTCTATCACGGTTTCGTAGTCTTTACTATCACGATGCGGAATATATTAAATTAAATGCTTTATATTTCAAGCGTCGAGTGCTCAAAAACTTGTTCTTTTTATATCAATATTAATGTTTATTCGTATTAATAAAATATTTTTTGCAGTAATACAATTTGTGGAAATGAATAATCGGAAATCAGTTGTTCAAAAATTACTTAATTAGGTGATAACAAAGTATTTTTAGCAAACCTATTTTAAATAATTTTTAAAAAGACATTATTGCACAATTCAAAGAAAATATACTTTAATTCACAATAACAATTTTAAGAAAAATAAAGACTTAAATTACTTTTATATGTTATGAAAAAAATTTCTTTCAATTACAAAGCTTTTGATTCCTCATTATTCTCAAGAAATACCTTAATCAACAAAAAAAAAATTTTTTTTTTCTTAAGACTCTAGACTGATTTTACTCTTTTAATCTGCATAAATTATCGTACAATTATTTTTTTTAAAAATGAATGGTTTTAAAAAAATAATCTTTTTTATTAAAATATGATACTCGTACTAACAATTATAAAGAAATTTGTGTGTTAGTCATAACATAAACTATAATTACAGGTAATAACATAGGGATATAGGAATATATAATAATATTGGAATAATATAATTTACATAAATAATTGAATATGCAAAGCTAAATTCAGTTATTTGTGTAATTACATGTATTTAAAGTGAGTGTTGCGCAATGCTTTCTTTTAGCGTAGCAACAGTAATTAATTTATTCAATCTAAGACCATTAGTGGCATTATAATGAATTTTCTCTGTTAATAAAAAAGTCAATTAAATTTTCTCTTGTTTATTTTAGGAGACAAAACGTAGGTTGTTTTTAAAGACTTTCTTATATGGTGAAAAACTAATTAATCGCTCCAGCTACTGCTTGCAAATTTGACATCTGGTACAAGTTAGTTTGAAAAAAAGTTGTTGACGTTGTCTTTTCGTCCAAAGATGTTGATTAATAATGAGATTTAAGATTGTGTTGTAAAACGTCAACCCTTTTTACATGTATAAAATTTCAAAGTAAAATTTTAAACTTCTTACCCAGTTTTGAAATCAACTTAAAGGGCTTATAAACTGTCTGCAGTTTTAACTGTTTTTATCTGAAATTATAGATTTACGTAATTTATTTTTCAGTGCATATTAAATATGTGTTAAAACGTAGATATATGTAATTAAATATTAAATATGTGTTAAATAGGTTACAGCATAGACATTGTTTCGATTAAAATACGAAATATGCAATATAAAAACCTCAATTGCTTATAATCTGAAATTGTATATTAGATTTAAAGTTCAAGGATGGTGCTAGTGGGTGATTCCACGATACAAGCAAAACAAATGTGTGTGTATATATACACTGCTGGCCACCCAAATTGCATAAGCAAGAAAGACAAGAGATATCACAACAAAATTTATTTTGTAGCTAACATGTTGACCAGGTATCAAATGATTAAATTTATAGACTTCTGTGAAGTGTGGTTCCCGCCAAAATCAGTAGCCATAGTAGCCGCCATTGTTGAAGATCACCGCTGCCACACGCCTCGGCATTGATTCAAAGAGACTTTGGATGTGTTCTTGGGGTACAGCAAACCAAGCAGCTTCCACACGTTGCCAAAGTTGATCTGGTGTGGCAGCTGGGGATGCAATCTGGGTCAATCGTTGAGCAATCATGGACCACATGTTTTCTATCGGTGAAAGATCCGGAGAGCGAGCTGGCCAGGGAAGCAATTCAATCTGGCGATTGACGAAGAACCCTTGGACAATGCGTGCCACGTGTGGTCGTGCATTATCCTGTTGAAATATGGCTGTGGGCAAGCTCTGAAGCTAAGGAAGGACAACTGGCTGGCTCCAGCACCTCGGAGATGTAACGTACCGAGACTGGAGGAGTGCGAGAGTGATATCCAATACCACCCCATACCATACCTGGTGCAGGACCAGTGTGGAGGTGCATAACTCAGATGTTCAGCGTCCTCTCTCCACGGTGTCTCCAAGCTCGAATGCAACCATCGTGGTGTTGCAGACGGAAGCGTCACTCGTCAGTAAAGACAATTTCATTCCATTTTGTCGTCCACATCCTTCTTTCATCACACCATTGGTGGCGGAGACGTCTATGGTTCTGCATCAAGGGTAGACGAACAATGGACGTCTTGCGGACAAACCACTCTGCTTTAAACGGTGTCGAATGGTACGCGCAGACACTGGATGATGCGTAACAGACTGAATGTGCTGTGCTATGGTTAGTGATGTGACTGAGCGATCAGTCACTGCCATGCGTTCAATCCGCCTGTCATCACGCGAAGTGGTGCACTGAGGTGGATGCAATCGAACACGTCGGTCCGTCGTACCCTCCTGCATCCAGCAATCACATATCCGTCTTACAATTGTTTGGTTTCGCCCAACACGACTTCTGATTTCCCTGAAAGATAATCCGCAATCTCGGTAGGCCACTATCCTTCCTCTGACGAACTCGGATACTTGATCAAAAGATGATCGCTGTTTTCTACGTGGCATAATTGATCGTTTTTTTGAAAAGACAACCAGAAAAACACAATTGCTGAACTTGAAATCGTCGAAATCACCAAGCCTTAAATAGCGCTTTGAAGTGGCGCCACAGGCGCGTGTAATGTGCGTCTGCGCTGAAATTCTAATCATTTGCATATCTCACCTCCGCTAATGCATGTTGTAAATTTCTTATTATTTGCATGCTTTCCTCAGGGTGTTGCATTTACGGTGGCCAGCAGTGTATATATATCACAATAAAGACAAAAAGGATAAAAAGAAAAGAGAGAAAAACGAAGAAAATTAAGAAAATTAATAAGTTTTATTTATAAGTTTCATTTACTGCGCATAAGCTGCAAGTATATAGAATTCATAAAATAAGTTAAAAATATGGCGAAAAATGGAAAATAGTAAAGATTAATGAAAAGAAAAAAAATATTGAAATAAATATTTTTAAAAATACTTAAAAAAAGAAATTTTATTTAAAAAAATATGGAAAACAAAATAAGGAAAAGATATAATCTTTTCATCAGCTCACACTGTTATATCCGCGAAAAGGAGTACTTTCTTATACTGCATCAATATAGCCAAAGCAAAATATATCAATACAGTAGTGTGAGGAGCAATCAAAAAAATTGAAGCGAAAATAGAACACATTAAGTAAAAAATGTATAAGAATAAATCATATCATGCAAAACAAAAAATAATAAAAAAAATGAATAAAATGTAAAGAAATACAAAACAAAAAACAAAACGAAATCTATAAAGCGAGTTGCAAATTTAAATGAACTTGCACGGACCGGAATCTTTTAAGAATGATTTAAAATATTTTCGCAATAAGATAGCCAGATTAAAAAATATGAAAACAGAAACGCAAATAGGGGTTAGAAACGTAAATAAAGGGATCTTTTGTGACACGTTCTTACTGCAGTACAGAATTGCGTATGATTTGTTAGTTACCTTGGATTGGCCCGAAAATGGATGTGTGCAAGGTAATAATATAATACTGAATAATTTAAAGTTAATAATTTATAAGGTTGATATTTAATTATACAATTTTAATGATAAGATTAACATTTATTTTAAAAAATAAACATGATTTGCCAGTTTTGCACAGAGTTTTAGCCATGGATTTTTCCGAATTGAATTTGCACATGGTAAAAATATAAATTAACAAAGAAGTTTTTAGTAAATTTATTAATGATAGCATACAATTACTTCGATGATTTTATATAGAACTTAATTACATTAGTTGGGTATCCATAGTTTTTTTTAAAATCAAATTTTGAAGGAATTTGTCTATTTTTTTTTTTCTTTTTATAATTTTTTTTTTTTTTGGGATAAATAAACATTACTGCATATTCTTTTATTTCTATTCATTTGATAAAAAATGGCATTTAAATAAATTTTTAGAAACATTAGAATTTCTAGTAATTAGTTTATTTATATTAAAATTAGAATTATTTCTTTTATCGTATAAATCAACAAAGCAGATATTTTCTTCTTTTTTAATACCTAAATCCAAAAAAAAAATATTATTAATTTTATCATCATGATAACGAACTAAGATTAATTCCTTTTGTTAAATATTTTTTAACAAAATTGTATGATCTTGAAAATTAAAGATAATTGAATCATCAATAAATCTAGAAATATATTTAATATTAAGAGCATAATTTTTTTCATAACTGTGTAAAAATAAGTTAGCTAAGAAAGATCATTGTAGTATTCCATCGATTTGAATAAAAATATTTTTTTCATTGTAAAGACAATTATTAAAATTTGATTAAAAATTGCGCCTCTAGCTACGCATTTGCTTTCAATGTGACCTACTTCTCTGGTATATCTAATATGGAAGCAAGTGCAATATACAAAGTGCAAAGCCGATTATTGCAGGAAACTGAGGCATTTTGATTTATCCACATTAGTTATAATTAATCTGTTATAATTAATCTGTTAAACTGAAATGATTTCCTCTTAAACTCCTGTCTCGAACTACTTTGTATTTTTTTCATGTTATTAGGTAATTTATTGATCAATGGATAATTTTAACAGACTGAGGTAAGAAGATAAAATTGATAAAAATTTCAATGCATGATAAAATTGATAAAAGAAATATATAGTCAATTAGTAGCACATGAAAAAAAAATTTATTTATCGTAGTCTCACATTTCTGATTGAGCCACTATGTACTGTAGTGTACATAGATTTCGAATACAGATTTTGAGTAATGTTGGACATTGAAAAGCCACGAACGGAAAATTTGATATCACAGAATATGGAACGGCGAAGGGATAAATTCGTAAATCTGACAAAGCTGGTTACCAAAGGTGGTTATCATATATTTTTGACAAGGTATTTTTTCAATTGGTATTTTTTGCGACTCTCTTCAAGATTCTAATGAATCTATTTTGAGAATTTTTTTTTTTAAATATACACAAAAGCAATTTTTATTTAGAATTTTTTTTACCCCGTCTCCACCTTTCTGACACTTGAATTCAGCCGGGAGAAAAAGTCTATTTTAAAACAGCTTTTTTTTCTTCTTTATCACAATCAATTGTTATTACCATCAACAGTTCGAAACATTTTATCCGTGAGGAGTTTACTACGCAATTTATGAAACTTTTAATACGGAAAAAATCTTCTAACTTAAAATGCATACAAATTCGGAAACGGATCGCAATTATTGTTATACAGCTGCATTGTAATTTGTTGGCTCAAATTTTGTGCGTAACAAATCCACACTTTTGTGAAAACAGCTGCTTTGAAGAATAAATTACAAGTACGTCACGGGAAATCGTGAGCATCTTATAGCATTTCCGTTTATTTGCATCATGGTTTAGATTCATTCTACTTGATTATTGATTATATATAGTTATGAATGAGCACATTTTCCATACAGCTATAAAATTGTTTCCCTAAGCCATTCACTAACTCGATCTAATAAATGACGGACTTCGGTGTAATATAATGATAAGCAGCAATTTGTAATTATTCAGTAAAGCGTTTTACAAAAGCGCGATTTTCAAGTAGGCAATCTGATTTTTCCCTGTATTGTGTTATTATTGAGTGAAAATTCAGGAAACTAGCGAAGTACTTATTTAACAATAATACTAATGGGCAGTCCATGAATGATGTCACGCTTGGAGGGAAAGAAAGTTATTCTTAAAATTGGGACAGTTTGTGACAAGTGGATTGGGAGAAGAAAAGTGATATTTTGGTTAAAATTTAATAATTTCAAATAAGCAGGTTACATATTTTTGATCTAATTGTTAAATTGTAAAATTAAAAAAATTATTTTCATATTTTTCCTCAAAACAATTGCACACCGAATTGTTTTTGTTGTTATGCTCACAAATGTTAATAAAACACATAATTAAAGTTTAAACTTAATTGAAGCTCAACAGAAGGAGTGAATTTCTAGCATATATTTGTGTAATACAGCGTGGCTTGTGACCAAAGAGGAGTAGGAGGAGAGGAAGTTTGACATTTTGTGACTAAGGACAAACGGAGGTCAACTAAGGTCAGCTGACGCGGATTTCAAAAATATAGTAATGGGCGGCTGCTAAGGAACAGTATGGTTTAAAAATGACTCCGGAGAAAGTATGGCTTGTCACAATATTGCACCATTACATAATTTTAATCCATTTTTGTAAGAATAGGACTTACGGCGGCACTTCCTATAATTACAGTTTTCACGAAATCCAATTTTCGGAAATTTGTGTAACCATGACTCCCGGTGGCTGAGTGGTAGCGCTTCGCGCTCCTATGCCACAGGTCCTGGGTTCGATCCCCGGGTCGGGCAAGGCTGACTCAGCCTTTCATCCCTTCAGTGGGTCGATAAAATGAGTACCAAGCATACTTGGGAACTAAACATTGGGGGTTCCGTGCTCGACTGACCACTCAACCGCTCCTGCACCCCAGAGCCCAAGGTAAAGAAAACTGAGATGGGCACAGTATGGCCTTCTATGGGTTTATCTTCTATGGGTCCTTCTATGGGCCTTCTATGAGTTTAGTTTAGTTTTGTGTAACCATGTTGTAGAACGAATCTTTACTCGTTACGCAATTTTAGTTATTTTTGCGTAAGTGTGTCATACTTGTAATAATGTTTTACTTGAAACGCATGCATCTTTAATTTTACATTTTGCGTATAATTCGTTATGTCTCGGAAAATTAAGCAAATCGAACAATTTTTGAACGAAATTTAAAAAATTTTTTATCCAAAGATTATCAATAATTATATATTACTATTGTTTTTTATTGTTGCAAGTTGTTTGCTTTTTTATTTTACGCGTGGTATATTTATTATTATAATACGCGTGGTATATTTTAGCGTCAAAGTTTAATTACGTTTCGACCTAAATTCTTTTTCTTCTTTTTATTTTTCTTGTCCTTAAATTTATTATTTTTTATTAAAAATAATGCACGTATCACAAACATTTGATATGAACCATTAATCAATTTAAACTAATAGAAGAACAAAGGCGGATAAGCATCTTTTCCTACAGTTAAATGTGATAATCAATATAAATTCTTCTTTTCCTTGTTCTCAATAAAATAATAGGATATATCATATAAAAGAACTGGATAAAAAGGAAATAAACTGCATTAAATGAAAACATATCAAAGAAACGTGGTTAAGAAGGTTCCGTGCCTGCGATGTCGCATAGGATTGTCTTTATTTTTCGTCGATAATTGTAACTGAAAGTTCTATTTATTAATGTTAAACGAATAAGACATTCATTCAATTAATAATTTGAACAAAAGCAGTTCAATACTGTTAAACAGTTTGTTTTTTCAGGGATATGTATTTTACACAAATAGATAAAGAAACAAGTCAAGTAACCATAAATTAAAAAAAGTTACTAATTCCTTTAAAAAATAAGGTACAGTAACCCAAAAAGGAAATAAAATATGAGTCAATTTCCGTACATATTTATTTATTCTTAGCTCATCCGCTAAGAATATTTTATTTATTTAAAAAACAAACTAAGAAAAAATCTAACTTTTACCACATTGAAAAAAAAGTATGATCAAAACTACCAAAATATTATAAAATTTACCGTGTTTCTGGCTCTATGAGAAGACCAGAAAGTGTGGCAATTTTTACCAAAGCTCTTTGATAAAGATTTTGGTAAAAGTAACAATAAAATAATGTACGATAAAATCAGGTAAATGTGACCAAATTTGGTAGTTTTGTCATAATGCATTAGGACATGGCATAAAAACTATTCATTCGGTTAAAATTACTTTTCAGTTTTGTATTTTTCATTGAACGTGTAGTATATAATTTTCTTCAATGACTAAGGGTTTCAATCTTTGATCGCTTGGATAACGAACCCCCGTGATCGTTTCTAAATCTTTTCTTTTTTGTTTCATGAAGACAAACAAGTTTAGTAGTTACATCAAAATTAAAAAAAAATATTCTATTTAAAGATCCTATAAATTTTAATTGATTAAACATAAATTTGGTTACACACTGTAAAAAATGCCGGATCAAACTACGGTAAAAAGTACCGGCTCTCAGGATGCTGGTACTTTTTACCACAAATTTCATTTTAACTGGAACATGTTACGGAGTAAACAATCTGATATGTGTAATTCTTGTAGTAATAATTGCTGTAAAATTTCTGAATCCCTCTAATTAAATAAATATTACCGTAAAAACTATCGTTTAACATTTTAAGACAAAAATGGATTTTACGGTTGATGCACTCAAAGTTCCGGCATTTAATTCCATAATTTGATACGGAATGTTTTGCAGTGCACATGTTCAGTTTCCGAGACCATAGGGCTAAAATTCAAAAACAATAATTATACTTGGTTTTTATTTCAATTTTAATTACAAACTTATTTTTATTTAATTTTTCCTTGATTTTTGATTACTACAGAAGTTTTTTAAACAGTTTTCACTTATGAGATTACATAGCAATAGTAGGAAAAGTTGATTCTTAACATTGATTTAAAATTTAAATGCTTATTTTTTTCCCTTATTTTAATAGAATACGTCGACTGAACAAAATTTGACGTAAAATTTGTTATAAAAATAAAGTTAAATCATTTACTGTTCAATAATTGTAAAACGGTAGCTAAATATTTTTAACATAAAACATTGCAAAATAAGATAAAATTATGTGATTATTTTATAATTTGATAAAGAAGAAATACCTTTAGTTTAATAACGTCTTTAATATAGAATAATTGTCTAAATAGGAAACGCACTAATAACGGGGATTAATATTAAAAAGGGATGATAAATAAATATTTCTGGTGAAGACCATAAAAATAAAGGGCAAATAAATAATCTACAAATAGGTGCCATTACAACTTTCATACATTTTGTTTTGATAACTGTCAAAAATATATGTATCTTTTTGGTTTATTAACGTGATTTTTACGTGAACGTGGTATCATGTGATTTTTTTCGACCATTGGAAATGAACACAATTCTATTCTGATGATATATAGAGGTTCATAGGTCTAGAATCTCCAAATTAAGCAATTTTTATTTTATACAGCATTTGAAAATCTTAATTTTAAGCAGCATATGCAAATAAAATCTTAATTCTGAACAGAATAATCTCATTAAATAATGTCTTATCTGAATATATCTTAACTAGTATATGAAATTTATACAAAATCGAAACTTTTTATTCACGGTAAAAACTGTGGTGCTATATTCCTCAAAATTTGATGGGAAACAGCCCTAAAATTTATGTGTAGAAACAACCCTAAAATTTATGTGTTTCTAAGTTAACACCAAATCAAGCATTCATATAAAATAAAAGGGTGTATGAAAGCTCGAAACACTGAAAATGCTAAAAGTTTACATCGAGTTCACTCGCCTTTATATCCTATTTTACCATCGTCCTATATATAGAACAGCTACAATTTGTTGCATTTTTACGGCCGGTATTGTTATATTTAATTATTTTTCAGTTCTAAAATAAAAATTTTAGGTGGATTAATATTAATTAAACTCATTTTATGACTGATTTTAAGTTTTTCGTATTTTTTAAGATTTTTGAAAATAGCTATTTTTTACTATTTTATTTGACATAAATTAAAATTTAATTTTAAACAATTGCAAGAAGAAAATTATAAATTTGCTTTGAAATTTATTAACCCCAAGATTTTAATATTACATTTTAGTTAAAACTGAGTAAAAAAATATATATTTAAACTGGTTTTAGAAGTGATTTAGATGCTGTCCTATATAGAAGACAATGGTAAAATCCCCTACTATAATCGTCAGTCTGAGAAACTCAATTACATCTGGGTTTCTCTGAACATAAGTCCATAGTTTGCTTTTAGATTTATTCCTCATTGGACATAAGGTTTAATCACTTGATGACGCTACCTCTTGGAATTAAAAGAATGAACTTAGAGGTGAGCTTTCTATTTAATGCGTATCCATTTTGACCCTAAAATGGTAATTTTGCCGCCTCATCTAGACGTAGTCACTGATGATTAAGACATTCATGATGCCTGCACTAGCATTGAATATTGACATGCTATATTTGATGAAAAACCACAAAGAAACTGCAGGAACTATTGAAGTTATACGGGAAAAATTTACTGAAGAAATAAATATTTTATCACCACAATGCCCTAATCAAAATTTTTGTCAGCTCCTGAGTTATTTCACGGTGAGCATCATCAAAAAATAGTGGACATGATATCAGGAATGCTAGCTATAAGTATTATTGCAAAAATAACACACGAAAGTCACAAGTATGCTAGACAAAAAAAATAATCAAGAATTTCATGTAAAAACTGGCGAATTTAAGCAATTTTCAGGAATTATGTTCCTTAGTGCTTATCACATTTGTCAATTTTGCTGGGAAAATGCCCTTGATGTTGGAACAACGCTCATTAGTCAAGCAATGTCAATCGAAAGTTTGACTCAAGAAATGGAATTGCAGCTGTTCGTTGGAATGATAATAGAGTAATATTTGATTAGTACCAATTTTAAAGACTCGAGCAGAAAGTAGACATACCATCCTTATAAGATATATAAAAATGGAGTAGACTTGTTTGACAATCTCATTGAAACCTTTTTTGTTCTTCTCGACAAGAAAAAAAACGGCATTGGTCATTATACATTTGAGACATCATTGGTTGCAGCATGGAAACTTTCCGAACTTTTTTGTTCCTGATCAAACTCTAGAACTCTTCGAATTACTTCGACACATTACAGTAGCTTTCTTAGGATTGAATGTACTTCGAAATATTGCAGGAAGAGGCTTTAGGCGTTCAGCAAAAAAATCCATGCTACTTTAAATTACAAACTGAACATATATTAATAAAAACTTCTAATGTAAAACACCGTTGTCAGCTTAAAAACTGTATTAAAAAAAAACTAAAAATGTGTGCCGAAAAATGTAATTTAGGACTTAGCGTTGAATGTTTTCTGCCTTTTCATGTAAACCAAAGCGGCTAGATTTCAAAACATTTAGTAGTGGATTGGACCATCGTCCTATATATAGGACAGCTTGTAAATACTAAACCATTAAAGTTTTGGGGAGTTTTTTAAATGTTATGTTTTACTTGATGTTTCATTAGTATGTGATAAAATTTTTTTCAAAATTTTTTTTTTAAATGTAGTAAAATATGCGTTTTAAGTATTTTCATTTCCGTGAACTTCAATATTGGCAAGTTTTGAATTTATCTGTAACTGTTTACAATCAATAACGAGTTGGCGAGTGTTTGCGATTGTTTTCAATGTAGCATTTCATATGGAGAAACAGTTCGCCATTATAAATATGAATATGCTTTTTTAGTTGTGTAATAAGGATATTTATATTTCAATTTTCAAGTCTTTGTAAACTATATTTTATTTTATAACCGTCGTTGAACAGCCGACCCAATTTCATGGGTTTACGACTACTAATGCTCAACTCCGTAGCCTTGTAATTTTGAACCAATCCAGAAGATAGGGAAACTCCTGGATCAGTACCCCCAGAGGTATTGATTTGTTATGGGAAAATGGAGGACCTTGAGACTCGACAGATTTAACGTGCATCAGTATTTTTATAATGTATAATTTCTAGCCTATCCTGATCTCTTAAGCCAATTTTGAATTCGTTTCAATACTCTTTCTGCTACGCCTATATTCGATTTTTAAGTTCATTTTATTTTAAGAACTAGTGCACGCATGCAATCTAAATTTCTGATTATTACTTATATTGTCTCTCAAAAATAACTTTACTGATTCTTATTTGTATCATATCTTGCTGTAATTATAAATTATAGTGTTACTAAATAAAAAGCATGATGTTTGGTGGTAGCTATTTAACACAGTTGTGTAAAACATTCTAGGTATTTCACAGCTGCAGGAACAACCTTAGGTTTTGATGTTGTGGAACATTACTTTGGTATAAAGCAGTTGCCACCATTTTTGGTATTCAGACACGCAAAATTTTTTTTACAATGTTTTTTTTTTTTATTGAGCGTTTGAATAGCTTCGTATTGGTTGTAATCGTTAACACACCTTAATTTGTAAGTCTACTAAAATTTAAAGTTTTAACTGTTGATATACAATTAAAAAGTGTTTTATTTGCAGGTACTTAGAGAATGATAAACAATAACATTAATCAATGAAATCTACAAAATTAATATAAAAATACTTAATCAAAATAAATAAAGTGCGTTGTATAATATGTCATTTAAAATTTTCTCTTTAAAGTGCTTAATAGCAAATATTTTGTGTAAAATTTCTAACTTTTCTAAATTTATTCTCCTTTGCCTCATGATGAAAGATGTGCTTCGACGTCAACACAAATGATGTATGCAACTATTCAAAATATATTATTCATGCGTAAATCTTCACTATGTAAGATATTTTTGTAACAAAGAACCTTAGAAGCGAAAATATAGCGTCTCAAAAATGTGGAAGCAAACATAAATTTCATGCCAGTATCATTAATTAACAAGGTACTTTTCTATATTATTCTGCAATATTTTTAACTGCATAGTCCTATTATTACAGAAGTATTTGATGATTTTAAAGCATAAAAATATTAAATGATGTTACTCTTCGATATTTCTAACTGCATAGTTTTTTACACGGAGAAATATTTTTGGTAAAATTATCGCACTCTTTGGTAATGCCAATTCTGAATTAAAAAGAGATTATTCTGGTTAATAAAACCAAAATATATTATTATTATTTAAACCATTCATTTGGTAATTTTTCCGTTCATATGGTTACAGTATGCCGGAAATTCTAGTTATGAAAATTATAACTTATCAAACATTTAATAAAAAGTATAAAACGGAAAAGTAAATTTATCGAATAATTTAATCGAAAAAATGGCTTTTGTATAATGCTTTAATAATGGGTTTTGTAGTGCTTTTGTGCCATGATAAAGTTTCCAAATTTTACCACGTTTACCAAATTTTATTACATATTTAAAAAAACATATTTTATTGTTAATTTTACCAAAATGTTTCGGTAAAAACTACCGAGCTTTTTGGTATTCCCACAGAGTCAGAAACACGGTACATTTTACCATGCTCTTGCAGTTTTCTCCTCACTTTTTTTTCTCAGTGAATTATTATCCAAAAACTAATTGATGTTAAAAATTATTGCAATTATGTTCATTTTTAAATCAGAATCGAATCAGAATATGTTTCTTAATAAAAAAATTTCTTAAAATAAATGGTTGAATGAATTTCAGTTAATTTTTGCGATTCCAGAAAAAATAAGAATTGCGTCAAGTACACACCTTAAGATTCTTAAACATATTGGGCAGTGAATAACATAAACAAATTGTATAGTAAAAAGTATAAGAATGTTCGGTGGGAAAAAAACAGGCTGTTTTTGAAAAGATACAGTTACGATTTAATGTCATGTCTATAAAGTTTAACATGTTTGCGTAAAAAAATAGTCGTGTAATATGATATAATTTTCTTAGAGAGTCACAAATGGATAAATATTCAATATTTTAAAACATAAATGAATACGAAGAAAAATTTTTAAAACTAAAATAGCTGTTTTATTAGTAGTAAGATTTTTAAAATCTAATTTTTATTCAATTATTGAAAATTACAACGTTTCTTAAGAATGAAACAAAAAGGAACATAAGTTTTTCATAAATATTTTTTTTCTAATAGTTTAAATTAGAACTTTTTTAAAAAAATAATGTTTGAAATACTTTCTAAAAATATTAATTTTTTGATTAAAATCTAGTTTTATTCTAGAGTGTATTTCATTAGTCAGTAAATGTAATCGTATTGAAGGAAATAGATCTTTAATTTATTGCCCTCTCGAATAACGTGATATTATTTAAAAATTCACGTGTTAAAATTATTAATGTGTTACGAGCATTAAAACATAGAAAGGTGTTAACTATTTATTGAGTGTGATAACTTTTAAAGTCTTTATCTTATAAGAATAATAGGGTAAACCAACCAGTGAAGGAACATTTCATATATATTGATTAAAAATAAGAATTTGAAAGTTTTTCTTTAGATTGATTGGTAACAATAGCTTACTGCCAAACAATAGGAAGTCATTTAGCAATGTTTTGGATTACCGGGTCAAATAGACTTCTCTGGAAAATTTTTTAAATTTTTTATTATCTCTGCAACACCTTGTTTCTTTGAAAAATTATAAGGTGAGTGTTTGTATTTATATGTTTGAAGTGGAATTAATTGCATGTAATAGTTTTATTTTTTTCACTGTGAAAAAGAGAATTCAAAATATGGTTATTAAAGTTACGCTTTATTTTTTTTAAGCATGATAACATAATAAAGTACTGAGATAAGGGGGTGTTTATTCACTGGATCACCAAACGATGAAAAACCAGTGAAGGAACAAGTGTTCATTTACTGTTTTTTTTTTTTTTTTTCTAAGTTAATGAAAATAAAAGATAAAATTTAACTTTTTTGTACTTTTAGTGATGTTCCGCATCAAAAGTATGTTAAAAATACGAAAAACAACTTCTAAACTGTGAGGGAACAGGCATGTTCCTTTACTGGGCATAGATTTCCCAGTGAATGAACAGTATGTGTACACTTTAATTTTCAATTCATGATTACAAAAAAAAGTTTACATTTTCCAAGTATTTATATGTTATAATTTCAAGAATAGACTTGTTTTTAAATATGCGTATGGCTTATTAATTCATGAAGAGCATTAAAAAATAACCAAAATTAAGTGTTCCTTTACTGGGTGTTCATTAACTGGTAAGAGCTGTTCCTTCACTTGGTCTTCTTACTACTTGTTATTTGAACTTCAAAACTTTAAAACAATATTATGTAAGTTCTCTACTTTTTTTTTACATAATTTGCAATTAGTAACAAATATGTTGACACTGTCATTTAACTAAAATTACGAATTTTGAAATTAATATGATTTTTTAAAAGGCAAGCGAAGCTTAAGTGTTCCTTCACTGGTTAGTTTACCCTAAATGAATTATAATGAATACAAGAATGAAATGAAGGTAAGAATAAATGGATGAACGAATAACATGGACATGAAATGAACTTAAGAATAAAATGTGAAAATTTTTAAAATAGTTCGCTGCAGCAGAATTGGCAAATTATTGTATTAGGTATTCTTATTTTGTATAAAGGTTTAGCTTGTATTGTATTATATTTTATTCACTTAACCAAATGGGAAAAAAGTTAAAACTACTCAAATAACATATTAAAAAAAAAAATCTATTTTTTTATGTTTAGTAATTTACTATAACAGTTTATTATTTTAGTTTAAAATTGTCATTTTTCATTAAAAATGTTTATTAGAGAAATTATTAAAAGTTATTTCATTGGATTTGAGATGTATTTCGCTGGTCAAGCAAAGGGGCAAACAGTTATAAAGTTATTTTTAATTTTTATTTGTTTTGTATTTATTATTCATTTTATTATTATTTTTATTAACCTTCAAACGTTTTATTAATTTTATTTTCTCTCGTTTAACTTTGCCGGTAAACTACTAGCGTTTATTTTTTATCTGTAATTACTTCTCGTTTTTTTTTATTATTATTTTTCTTTCGGATTTTGCAACTATGTCTTTTTGGATTTAAAAAAAAACAAATTCAATTTGGAAGAATGCTACTCTCGGAGCAGGCCAGTGAGGTACACCACTAACCAAATGAAACCTTATTTACATTTCTTCCAAACAATTATTTTAAATGAAAAACGAGAATTTTAAACTAAATATACAACATTAAAAAAATTATAATTATAAAATAGTGATTTGAATTGCCAGAAACATTTAGAGGAAAGTAAATTGTTGATATTGTTTTAAACTGAAATTTTGCTCTTGATTTACATTAGAAAAAAAATCTGAAAGAAAATAGTGTCCCAAAACTTGCCGTATTAAGAAAGTTGATAATAACTGTTTGGGAAATAAAACAAACACTTTTATTAACTGTTTACAGCAAATTGGCAGAAGATCTGAAAAGTTATCTCGTATGACATTTTGTTTCTTGTATTATTTGTAACCATAACATCTACGTATTTACCAGAAGAAAACACGTTTTTATGTTTTAAGCGAACTTTTATGGTAGATAAAATAATAGAAACAAGTATCATATTTATGTTCTATTATTGAGTTTGGGCAAACCCAAAAGATATTGATCATTAATTTTTCTAGGTTGTGATTTATAGATTTAAAAAGAAAAGTCTCGCTCGTAAAAGGCTTTGTAATTCTTTTTCTTTCAATAACTAGTTTTGGGTTTTTTCTTTTAAAAAAATAAATGAATAAAGCTTGACGCAAATCAGGAAAAAGTTATATAAATTTTGTTTCTAAAGAGATTTCAGTGTTGCAAAATCTGAAGACCAGAAATGTTACATCTAAAAAACTGAAAAGCACTTTTGTTGAGTTTTACCGATCAATGTCTCATAAATATGTCTATTGCCACATAAAATTGTATAATGATAATGCATGATGTGATGTATGGGGACATTATTTTAAGGCTGATCTAAAATGTCAAGGAAATAAGTGCAATATCGCACTCCAGTAAAGTTAAAAGCTATTTTTTTTTCTTTACATTTTCTATCAACAAAAAAAAATTACTAACACAATTTAAATCATTTTAACCTAAAGGCATTTAAACCATTAAAATTTTACATAATTGATAAACTAGAACTGAAAAACACTTTTTAAACCGAATGGTAATGGTTTGGAAACATTTCTGAGCAGGATCCAAAGAAGTGCCATCATAATTTTGATCCTCTATAGAGGGACTAACTCCTAACCCCTCACGGTTTGATAGCTCGACTATCCGCGCGAAGTCTTGCACTTTACGATAATGTCTTCCTCGCACACCTTCGGTCCCTTTGCAGGTTGATTGAAGTGGTCACCCAACCACGCACTCACCTCAACCGGTGATGCCTGACTTCGATGAACTACTGGGAACTGTGTCTTACGATCAGTCCACTGGGGAACCAATTACAATGTAACTGTAGTATTAATTGTTGCTTACATCGCTTGCTAACGATATGTTTATTTTTCAATTTGTAATTAGTTTTTAATGAATCGGTATAAAAGCACTTGTTACAGTTACAGAAAAGTTTGGCAGAAATTGTTTATAAAAAGAAAAATTTTAAATTTATTATTTAGATTAATTATTATTTTAAAATGGTTTTCCGTTCAATTATAGTATTGTTACGGCGACTTCACCAAGAGATGGATTACAAGCCCAAAAGGTAGCCCCTTCTTTCTTGATTAAATGAATTTCATTCAAGATTTCAATTGTTCCCTTGGAAATTTTAGTTGGAATTTTCAAAGCTTGGAAGAAAGAAGTCTTCTCAGAACCTAAACCAGTATTCTGTGGTTCTAAGATTACATCACAAGGAGCAAGAGCTCCAGCCCTAGCAGGAGCTTTCACTTTATTATCCATGATCTTATCCCTAACTTAAACCAAATCTTCTTTGGTAAAAACAAAACCAACATTTCCACGGATGTGAGGAATGATCTTTTCCAATGCAGGATTATTTTCCATGTGACCCCTAATGGCTTTCCTTATCATGGTATTCTTCCCCATAAGCAAGATGCCATGCTTTCGTAAAGACAAACGGATCTGTTGCATTTGTTTAGACCCGACATTGTCCACCCCAACAATGAAGCACTTGGGGAATTCATCCAAAAGTTGAACTAGCTTAAGAAAGTAGTTGCTCTTCCAGGTTGCTCTGTCAAATATTAAGTTTGCAAATTGTTTTTTTTTTCTTTTTCAAACAAGCTAAATTGTAAAATATATATATATATATACAAAAAAAAAATTTATTAATCATTTACATTAAATTGTTATTCTTATTTAGTAAATTGCCACAGACCCCCTGTACCCTTATCTCCCTCCAAAACAAAAAATAAATAAATAAATTGTTTTTTCCAAAGAATTGATACTATTCAACATTTTTAGATTCAGACATTACATCAGTACCTCCTGTGATAAGTCTCGACATACATCACCAGTTGTTCCCCTCCTCAGTACAGAAGATTCTTCGACACGGTTGCAGCATTGACCTGCTGATTTTCAGATCCCCGATCATCATCCTAAGCTTGAGATCATCTTCATCAAATTGTTCGATCAAAGTGTCCCACGATTCATCGGAATTGACTTTTTTTTTCCACGGAAACATTCCGGGTTCTACAATGACACCCGTGGCTCCTGTACTGACTTTCTATATACAACATCAGTTGTTCCAGTCTTGAGAATACAGATGATTCATCGAGATTGTTCCAGTATTGACCTGCTGATCTTCAGCCTTAGTTTCCGATCCTCAGCTTCAGTTCATCGGAGTGCTTAGATATCTGACAAAGTGTTCGACGATTCATCGGAATAGACTTTCTTTCGAAACATTCCAGACTCAATCATCGCACTCGTGGTTCCTGTGCCGATTTTACATCAGTTGTTCCAGTATTAACTTGTTGATCTTCAGACTGCAACTGACCTCGATCCACTACCTTCATCGGAATGGACTTTTTATTTTTATTTTTTCTTCTTCTCAATAATAGAACTTTGACCCACTACCTCTTGTCACCAATCTCCCTCACGATGCGCGATTTGTCGGCGGAGGAATGTTACGGCGACTTTCCCAAGAGATGGATTACAAGCCCAAAAGGTAGCCCTTTCTTTCTTAACCAATCAGAAGGACTTTAAGGGGTTGCCTCTGAAAGGGAGCAGAGCTTGGAGGACAGTCCGCAGTTGAATGGGAGGTGAGAAGGTTGCCGAGGAATGAGGGAGAAGGTGCAGGGGTGAGTGGCTAATTTTCTATACTTTAATTTTGTAGTTATCTGTTAGGGTATTAGATTATGTTATTGAATTAATCAAGAATATATTCAGGATAATCAGGATAAAAATTAATTATGAATTGTACATCTGCATCATGTAATTATTTAATTTAATTTAGATTAGCTAGTTTAGAATTAGAGAACCATGTGAGACATTATAGGTAATGTCTAATCGTTAGATAAAAATTAAAGAACACAACGCGATGAAATTTCCAGCTTCGAAATAGTATAAACCGCTGGATTACAGTCTATGACCGGCAAAAAGTGTTCTACTAATGACCATAAAATTAAATGTTTGGCCGTCAATTGTTTCGTATAAAATGTAGGAGCACTAACGACGAACCGTCGAATGAGTAGAGATAATGTAGCCGTCTGCCGAGGGGTAAAAGTGTTACATGTATGTTGTTCGTGGTCAATGTAGAATCGTGGTCAATGGTTTCAATGTAGATAGAATGGGAGAGGGCTGTTCTTCGGCTGCAGCTGGAGAACTTTATATCCTTAGATTATGATCGTCGATTTGAGTTTGGTAGGCTTATATAATAATAATATAAACTCATGAGGTTGACTTTGCTAATTTTTCTGAAGTTTGTTGCAATTACAAGCACCGTGCTTTCACTCGGAGGAAAGAGCTGGCCGTATAAATTTCGTCAACTTTCCGAATTCCACCTTTTCTTCTTTTAGAGTATATGCTGGACCCACAACTGATTGTAAAACACGATTCTTAGTGGATCACCGAAGTCAAGCATCACTGGCAGCTGTCAGTGAGCGAGTGACTATTTTTATCAACTAGCGAAGTTAACCGAAGCATCGCGACATCACTCCTCGTCAAACTATTTTACTGTAAAGTGTTCGACTTCCTGTTCATGTCTTCGGGCTATCAAAGCGGGGGAACCATTCTCAATGCAGAAGATCAAAATTGTCATGACATCGCATCACCCTCAAGGAGGTTTCCCTAAACCACTCCCAATAGTATAGTCATGGTATAGCTCTAGTGTGACTTTAATGTAATTCTACTCATAAATTAAAAAAATATTGTGGTAAAAAATAGTTAATTTTTGAAGTAACATGATATATCTTATCTTATTTTAAAGTAGGACTTAAATTGACAAAAAATCTTTTTTCTTAAAAAAGCTCTCAAATGTTTATTTATAAAAAAAAATTTTTTTTGAGTAGACGATTGTCATAGGAAATAAAATGTATGAAATTGTTTTTCAAATTTAATCTTTTTCTCATTAAATAAGGCACTTTATATGAAGCGTCACTTTTACATAAAATTATAGCGATAGTTCGTAAGTTATATTAAATAAAAAAAAAACGAATACAATTATCATAAAAAAAATTCAAACATAGATTTATGATTGGAGTAAAAAGGCCGAAACACATTTCTAATAAAATTTATGTTTAAAAAAAATCCCTGTTGGCATACATTGACCGCGAGTTACATTCATAAAAGTAAACTATTCGCGATCGCAACACTCGATACGCCATCTAGCGGGAGACTGTAAATATCGTGCATTAGTTCCCACATAACCATTGGCAATGACGGACGCCATTTTCTTAGCATAAAAAAAGAAGCAAAATTTCCCTAAAGAAAAGGTAAAACTTATTGAAAAAACTAATCAGAACATGCCAAACATTGAAGCAGAACACGCCAAGCATTTGAAGAACAACTTCTCAATAATTTTTACCTTTCTATTACCAACAACATAACATGATTTCATGATCCCTTGCTGTTACAGATCTGTGCATTGCGGTAAAATAATTTTTCTGTCTTCAATTCATTACAAGTTAAAATGAAATCAACATTGCTTTCGTCATTCCAATGAATAAATGTGTTCCAATGAATTCCATACAGAACTGTAATAGTTATAGAATATTCTTCTTCTTCATAGAATAGTATATATTTCTGTATCTACATAATTCAGAAAACAACAATAAAGAATAATCCGAATTACTTGAAAAAGTATCTTTTGTGCTGATTATAAATAAATTTTTTATCGTTTTCTTGGTAAGTGTTTTTTAGTTTTGAAAGAATTTCAACTAGATTTCAGCTATTCTGTTTTTAAGCTACATATTAAAATTCATATCGAGATCTTACAATTATAAAATTTTGATGTGTGGTATGTTACCCAAAACTAATGAAGGGATAAACTATGTATTTTTTATTTGAGGATAAAGTTTTCAAACAAAGAGCATATCATTTTGGAATTCTCCGGACTTATAAATCAGGTAAGTGTTATGATTTTTATAATAAAAAATTTGATTGTAAATAATTTTTATTCTTACTTGATGATCGTTCTCTACAAAATGGTTTTTTTACGTCTGATTAAATACTATAAGAATTAAAAAAAAGAAACAAAACGAAAGTTTTTATTGAAAAATGAGGAATTTTTAAAATCGTTTTTATCCTAAGAATTCTTTATTTTACGTTTTTTAGTTTATCATTTTTTGATAAAATTGTTGTCAAAATACTTTTTTTGAAAAATTAAATGGTATTAAATTATGTGTTTATGTATACTTCTTGCATATTCTAATATTTGAAGTAATATGATTCAGAAAAGTATGGAAGAAAAATTCGGTACTTACGTATTAACCACAGCTACAGATTTGGCAGATTTTTAAGTGCCGCCAATCTACACTTAAAATCTACACTTGTGGCTTTTGTTTCGTAAGCATTCTTTATTTTACGTTAAAATTTAAATGGGCCTTTCATGTTATACCATTAAATTTAGTAAAACTATTTCTCAGGCATTAGGTTTGAACTTTTATAAGAATATACCTATTTTTTTCTCTTTATTTACAAATATTTTTCCGATGTGTTCTGAATGTTCCTTCTCTAAAAAAAAGGAGATACCATTTTGTTTTCGTTTGCATAAGAAAGAAGACAAGCATTTTTCTTTTTTAAATTTAATCAGCCACAATAAAGATGGAACGTTACAATGCTACATGCTGCATTAAAGACGTCTCCAGTGTAACTGAATGACTGTTCATGTGGAAATCGCAGGGATTCGGCACATACAACAACGCCCCCTATAGTTCGTTGCGATCGCGAATAAGTTACATAATTTCAAATTAACTTCTAAAAGTTTAGTCTGTAACTTTTTCATGATTACTGAAGATTACATTCTTTTGTCACGGTTTACGTATTTTAGATAACGCATTGTACTTAAAAAGAAAACTTCATATATTTTAAAATAAAAAGTCTTTGCTTGGGAAGAAAAAGAAATTATCATATATATATATATATATATATTGTAACGTAACAGTGTGTGACAACTGAGCTAAAAGCATCAATTCCTCGAGAGGTAATGCTGAAATGATGTTGCTTGAGAGACACACACGAGAAGTGATGTTCTTTTTTGTGTAGTTGAGAAAGAGAGGTTTTTTTCTCAGAAGAGATTTTTATTTGGGTAATATTTTGTGATTTTTCGTGTGAATGTTTAAATAAATTGTTTGGTATAACTCACGTCTTATTTCTGGTTGTTGTGACACAACAGAATTTTACTGGTGGCAGCGGTGGGATATAGTAAGAGTAGTTGATTTAAGGTAGGCAGTGATTGTATATGTAGTTTTTTATCAGTTGTAAATTATGGCTTTTCTTAATAAAGCGAAAAAAGTGGATTTGATAGAATTGGCCGACGAATTAGGTGAATCTGTTCCACCTCAAGCAAATGTTTGTGAAATTAAAAAAATAATTCAAACTAGTAAACATTATGAGGTTGAGGATGTAAAGATGTGTTTGACTCGTATAACGGAGGAGAGAATTAGGCGAGAAGAACTTGAAAGACAAGAACGGCGAGAAGAACTTGAAAGAAAACATCAATTGGAAATGCGTAGACTCGAATTAGAAGCAAATTCTCAAACTCAGCACCAAAACAGACCGGTATCAGGTGAAACAAATCATAAAATACAGATTTTACAAATAACTCCAAAATTTAATGAAGGTAAAGATGAAATGTCGTTGTATCTGATAAATTTTGAACGTCGAGCAGAAATTGCACGAATTCCTAAAGATGAATGGGTGCCTTACCTATTGAGCGTAGTACCACCCGACATTTCAAATATGTTGGCGAGAGAGTCTCCTAATGATGCCAATAACTACGACTTTGTAAAAGATTTGATTCTTAAACAATATAAGCTTAATGCAGAGGAACTCAAACAAAATTTTTATCGACATTTTAAATCACCTGAAAAATCTTAGCGAAATTTTGCACAAGAATTAAATTGCTATTTTAGTGAATGGGTTTCTGAAGCAAAAATTACCACTTTCGATGATCTTAAGAGTTTGATGGTTACCGAGCAAATAAAACGTCATGTACCAAATGACATGAGAGGTCATTTTCTAGAAGATTGGATGGAATTGAATTCTTATTCCAAATTAGCCGGAAAATTGGACGACTATGAAAGTTTAAAAAACAATTTCAAGGAAAAGTCTGTGTCTTATAATCGAAGTAACCAAAATAATTCTTGGCGATCTCTGAACCAAAGTGATACCAGAACTAAAGAAAAGTTGACTTGGCAGAAAAATAATGTTAAAGAAAATGTTCGCGAAAGAGAATTTGAAAGAAGAAGACAGCTTAGATGCTATGAATCTGGTTCTTATGATCATCTACGCCCTCAATGTCCCAAGGAGAAAACAAATTCAGAAACTGTGGCTTCGCTTCACGTTTCGGAACCAAGCTTTCCTGAGATAATGACACCATATACGAGCATTGGCGTGGTAAATGGCGATGGCATTTCAATACTACGAGACACTGGCGCAACCTTGGATTTAATTCCTATGAGATTTGTAAAACCTGAAATGTACACTGGTGAATTTGTTTGGATAAAAACTCCAATACAGGAAGAATCATTTTATTTCCCATTAGCCGGAGTTGAATTAAACTGTAAGTTAGGAAAAGTGGTAACTAAGGCAGCTGTATTAGGTGATTCTCTTGATCAAGGGTATTATTTATTGGGTAACAAAACGGTTGCTCTATTGGAAAATTCGTTTGAAGTCCCAATGATAAGTGCTGTAATGACTCGAAAACAAGAAAAAATGAATGAAAGGAGGGAAGTAGAAAATGAAGATAATGTACAGCTCGGTATAGTCATGGAAGAAGAGGCTGAGAAGATCAAACAAATGCAAAATGAAGTTGAAAAAATGGCTCATAGTACTCCCGGTTTAACTGCTTTGAGTATTGAAGAAAAAATGGAAATTGATTCTAGATCAATATATGTTGGCAATGTTGATTATGGAACTACCGCAGAGGAGTTGGAGGCTCATTTTCATGGTTGTGGTTCGATCAATAGAGTTACTATTCAATGTAACAAATTTGCTGGACATCCTAAAGGATTTGCATATATTGAATTTGCTGATAAAGACTCAGTATCTACATCGACTGCTCTTGATGAATCTTTGTTTCGAGGAAGACAAATAAAAGTGCTGCCTAAACGTACTAATAGACCTGGCATCAGTTCTACCAATAGACCTCCTCGGGGGCGATTTCGAGGTCGAGCAGCAAGGCCTTTCTTTAGTGGATATAGACCAGTGCGAAGAGCTTATAGGCGGCGAAGTTCCTGGTACTACCCCTATTGATTTTAGAGGCTTCAAGTATTTTAAGGGGACATTTCATCTATCAGTGGAGCAGGTGAAGTTGGTGTTCATCATTTTTTTTTTAAAAAAGAAGAAAAAATTTAAAAAAATGTAAAAGAGAAAAAAGAAGAAAATAATAACAAAAAAAATTTAAAAGAAAATAGAATAGAAAATTCAGTGAAGCTGAAAGTAGGTACAGTACCGTAGAAAAAGAATGCTTGGCAATTATATTTGCTGTCAAGAAGTTAAAGTGCTAAAGTGTAAATTTGTGAGGACCATCTATAGATGGTCCTGACAAATTTGTAATTCAAACAGATCATAATCCTTTAGTATGGCTTAAACAAAACACTGGAATCAATTCCCGACTATTACGATGGGCCTTATCCTTGCAGCATTTGAACTTCGACGTTATACATAAACCTGGAACTATGCATATCAATGCTGATAGTTTGAGCCGACTATAGTCATTTGGGCACATCAAGTTGAGCCTGTTGTTAACTTTTATTTTCCTATATACAGATAAACAAAACAGTTTTATGTCAGCATATATAGAGCAGTTTTGACAAAATTTTATGTATGTTTTTTTGTTTGTTTTTTTTGCTTTTTTGCCATTTCCTACTTTTGCAAAGAAAACTCTGTGGAAGGGAGGAGTTAGACTGTAACGTAACAGTGTGTGACAGCTGAGCTAAAAGCATCAATTCCTCGAGAGGTAATGCTAAAATGATGTTGCTTGAGAGACACACACGAGAAGTGATGTTCTTTTTTGTGTAGTTGAGAAAGAGAGGTTTTTTTCTCAGAAGAGATTTTTATTTGGGTAATATTTTGTGATTTTTCGTGTGAATGTTTAAATAAATTGTTTGGTATAACTCACGTCTTATTTCTGGTTGTTGTGACACAACAATATATATTATAAAATGTCCTTCAATGGCTTACAAGAAAATTAGACTGTTTCAAAAAAATTGATATATTACAATTTTGAAGACGTTTATTTAACACTTTACTTTTATGGTTTCCATAGCTCACATTGAGGTTTTACACAGCAAGAATGCTAGAATCGGAGTATTATAGACATGGAAATATGAAAACCTTAAACAAATGCGGGCTATCCTGCATATTATACAGAGATTCTGAGAGAAGATTGTTTACACGAATTTCTTTAATGTAATCGAATGTAATCCAAAAGACAAAAATTACCCATCTTAATTCGTTTTAACAGATAACGCCATATAGACCTCCAGGGAATTTATGGGATTTTAGGAATGGTGCTAAGAAATTAGAAAAATTATTACCCAATAACTTGAGAAAATAATATTTCAATTGGAGTACTAATATTTTGGTAAAAGTGTGATTTCTACGTCTTAAAATTAATAAGATGAATAACTTTCAAGTTAAGAGTGAGTATAGAAAGATTCTTATAAGCCATTTTATATTGCATATATTTAATAACCCTTATTATATTTTTGATATTTAACGCATGATATAATAGACAATTTTCGTCAGAATTTGCATATATTCTTATAAACTTTGCTCCTGAGTATTTAAAAATGCAACAGCAGATAGATTAAAGCTCAATACATTTGATGCATCATGATAGGTTGATTGATGATTAAATATGCATAGCACTCCATGTTAGCCAGAAATATTAAAATTTTAAGTATATGTATGGAGCGAGGTACTCTTTAATAAAAGCTGAATCATTCATCGTACTTATATCCCCTGAAATGCATTTTTAGTGACTTGAAGGGATAAAAATTTTAATGATAAAGAAATAATTACTAATTCACACAGGTATACAAAATCATTTGCTCTAATGTGACGTTATTTTTGTAAATACATTCAAATTGTTTGACCTTTACAGTGAATTTAAGGATGCTTTCTTCTCATGTTAAAATGTAGAAAAATATATAGAAACAAGTCTATGTTTGTATTTTTGCTTGTACTTTTTTAGTATTCTCTGATTGCACACGCATGCAACAAAAAAATAGACTGAAAACCAATAGCTGATTCTGATCGATTTTTAAATGCTGATTTTAGGAAAAATAATAAGGTAAATTATATTTTCGATCAGTTTTTTTACAAATTGAAAATTTTGATTTTCTTTATTTCTAATACTCGATATTTTATTCTAAAGAATGGATAAACATTAAATGTCATAAGTCATCATAACTTGTTAAAGCTTGAGTTATTTAAGAATAACTGAAATAAATAAAAATCAAAAAAATAAATAAAAACAAAGAAGTAACTACATGTGTATATATTTTTTTAATAAATTTAACTCAAAAAGGTTTTTATTTTAAGAATGAAACTAAAATATTAATATCTTGACAAATAAGACATTTTTCTGAAGTATTTAATTATTCTGAAATAAATACAAATAATGCCAAGTCAATAGGACGAAAAGTTTAGAAGTAATTAATATTTAAATTTATTATTTATTGTAATTAATAAAAATAAAAATACAATTTTGTACTGATTAGTAAACTTCATACTGACTTATTAAGAATCTGAGATTAACATCTATGTATGAAAATTGTAGTTATTAATTTATACACGTTTACACACAAACCCTTTATAACTTCAAAACTATTAGTTTCTTTGGTTGATTTGGTTTTAACTCTAATGGATTTATCATACATTGGTATACAAGAAACACTGTCTCACTTGACTGTATACCTATAACAGATGGTGTTAGACATGTAAATAGGTCTAAGAATAAAGTTGCATTTTTAATAAATAAAAACATCTGTAAATTTTAAACTATTAGTTCCATAGACTTTATCTTATTTTATTCAACATTAACAAAAATACAGAGAAAATACCTAGATAGCAACGTCAAAAGCGTTAATAGGTATAAATACAAAAGTGCACTCTTAGAACATGAAACCTTAATAATAACTGCTAAACAACTAAACCTATTGACTTGAGTTTGATTCCATTAAGTTCAACGTAAAAATATATATCAGAAGCAATACCTCACCTGTCTAAATAGTAATAGTATAGTTTTTCCCTGTCCAGAACATATGAAATAGGCGAATTTGTGAAAATCCTTATGTGACTTAAAATCAGCCCACCAAACACTATTAAAATCAGTCATAACATTACGATCACGTTTTCATAAACAAATTGGTAACGGTATAAATAAGAGTCTCTAGTTTAAACTCTAGTCATACGTTCTTCGCGATATCACTAAACTTTTGTTTCGTGTAATTTAATTAAATAAAAATTAAAGCCTTTATTAGTTATAAAAAAATAAATTCCAAACAGAAAAAAGTAATTTTTTTTTCATATTAAAAAAATGATATAAAGTAACTAAATTTTCATTAATTACAGTCCTCAGAATCCTTGCTAACACAGTTTTTTGACGCAGTTGCTAACACAGTTTCTTGAGTAAAAGTGCTTGCATAATGAAATAAAATAAATGTTTAAAAACGTTGTTTTTTCAAGTATACCTTATGAGGATAAAAAAAAAAAAAAAAAATTCTATTTTTGTCAGACTTCTGATAAAACACGTAGGGTGCATTACTTTTGAGAAACTTGGGGAAGGGAGATAATTCGTTATGATCGAAGTTTATTTAAAAAATGAAGCGCTCTCCGTATTTACTTTAGAAGTAATATAAATACAACATACTTCATTTTAGTTAACATGTAGAAAGAAATTTTAAAACGTTTTTTCTACTTTATTAATTATTTCATTTTAGTATTGTGTTCATTTGTATAGGTGGCCGAAATTACGAATGGCACTAAAAATGGACAACCAAGGCAAATTTCTCAAACAAGGCAAATTTCTCAAACAAGGCAAATCCCTCCCTATACTTCATCTAGGAGTTTCTTTGTCTTCTGAATTCGGTTTAAAATTACAAGGCTACGAAGTTGAACATTGGTAGACGTAAACTCAAAATTGGGTCGGCTGTTCAACGACTGTGATGAAATAAAATAAAAGTTTTTCAAAATATGATATAAATTTTGGTCACTTTGGCGATAATGTCACAATAAATTCTGCTTGTAGTGATCAATAAGCACAAATAAATTGTGCAGTACAGAGATTTATTTAAAATTTGACTGTTCCAGTTATTAGACAAAAGGTTGGAATTCAGATTGATGGCAAATTCTTTTGGTGATAACCTTGCAGTAAATTCTGCTTGAATCGACGCAGGAAACAATTAACGCATTGAAATTAATTATAGTGCCCCTATAGAGAGTGCTACAGCTAATATATAGAAAAAAAATGAAACAATACACTTTAAAATATTTTCGCAAAATTCGGAGAGTTGACCGTTATGAGGCCATATTTCTTCCATAAAGAAAAAGCTTAGAGCTCGTGATAGTAACGAACTTTAGCAAATTGAGTTGAGATGGTCATAGATTTATACGGATATTATATAAAGCTTCTTAACTCTCACTTATGCAATGTTGGTTGTCATTGTAGCATCAAGGTACGCACACAAATGGGCTGTGTTCGCTCTCAAACGGCGTACTATCTTTACATTGGTGACCACGTACAACAAACATGCGGCTCAATCACTTGTCAACAGATGGAATCGATACACTTTTTCGTCCCGCTCTATGGTTAATTTGATAAACAAATCAGCTGAGTCTCCGACAACGTCAAATCCCGGAGTGAAGTTCCCGTTAACAAGCATAATATCAATTTACTGTCTATGGCCATATAATTCGCAAGAAAAGATTAACGGGTAGAGTTGTATTTTAATGGTCATGCAATAACCGTAATCTTGCGGTGAAATTATTCAAAGTTTACAACTTTCAATGTTTGTAGTAGTGACTTGATTTAGTAAATATTGCACACTTAATTTACTTTAGGAAAAATCTATATTTTTAGTCTAATGATGTTAGCATATTTTTTTTAATCATCTTATCACTCAAAACAAAATGATTCGCATTCAAAGGGAAATTTGAGGAAAAGAACTCTATTAAAAAAAAAGAAAAAATTTTAACTAATATTTTTAATTTTAGTATGTTATTATACAAATCTTTAACTTGAATATTGAAGTTTCCAATAAGCTAAACGATTTTGTTCACAAAAAATATAAATTCTTAAAAATTTTAAAAAGTAATTAATTATAATCGATACAAGGTGCTTAACAAGTTTGATTTAAAAAACATGGCACTGGAATCATTAGGGGGACTGTTGGGGTAATCTTTGTAAAATTAAAAAAGAAAAAAAATTGCAAGAGGTCAGCTTAAATTCTAAGCAAGTTTCTGAAAATTTCTAAATTGAGGTGCTAAAGTTTTAATTTCAGTTAAAGTCTCAAAGTATGAAGATGACATGTGATTTTGACTCAAAGTTTCAAAGAAAGAAATGTCCAAAATAAAATAAATAAATGGAAAATAAGTATATTTTTAAACATCAATGAAAGTTTTTTTTTTTTTTTAATTTAGTAATTCGAGTAAATTTAAGCTGTTTATAATGAAGATAAAAAGTTTTAAGTAAATGATAGGTAAAATAAATTATAAAATGCCGTAAACTTAAAGTATAACAGTATGGTAGAAAATAGTACTGAAATAAGTTAATATTAATGAGGCGACTTTCTTTCAAAAAATAAATTAATAATAAGTTGTTACGAAAGCTTTCAGCTTAGCGTTGATTTCGCGCAACAAACGAAAAATTCTCTTCATTTAAAGAAAAAATATTCTTTGAAAAAATCTCTCGAAATTGCAATAACTTTCAAACAAATTGAAATTTCGGGGGGAAAAATTTACGTTAATTTCAAAAATAAAAATGACCGTTTCAGCAAGTTTAATTTTATCTCAGCAATCGTAGGTTGCTTATTATTTTTTCTTGAAAGTTTAATAATCAAGAATTCTCGAACTATTTATCGAACATTGATTTTTGGTATTCCATGGTATTCCCAGTATTTTTTAAATGTACTTTTTACACATTTTCGTAATTTCAATTTCTAAGATTAGTTTTTGAGCAATAAAACAAAATGTAATATAAAGTTGTATACCTAAAAAAACAGTTGCTATTCCGTTTTTTTTTCTAATAAAGAGAGATATATTTTCGATTTATAAATAAAAAGTAAAAAATAAGAATAATTTGTAGATAAAGTAATTTGGAGATAAAGCAATTCGGAAATAAAATAAAATAACAAGATAGCCATATAATACACTGTTCATCTCATCATGGAATGAACACTTCCCATGCATTGACATAGTGTACTACGAAAATAAATTTTTTTTTTTTGAGTCAATATTATACATTATTTGACCGTGGTGTTAGAGTGTCTCAGGCACTACATTGTTATTGAAAAATAATTTATCCTCGATGGTGTTTTTATGCCAATACAGCTTCAAATTGATGACTACCAGAGTGTCTGAGAAATAAAAGCGGCTGATGCGCAATGCTGTCTCATCTAGTTGGTCCCAAAATGTTTGAGCCTTAATCCTCGTGACCCTCTGACTTATATTGTACTTTTGCGGATATCGTATATTATCATGAACGAACAACATTAAATTATAGTTTCTTAAACAATGTACTTGACATTGTTTATTGAACACCTCATTATCTATATAATGATATAAGTCGCCCAGATGTAAAACTTTCGAATTACACTTCTGAAAGAAAACCATCGTATCACCATACTTTTATCAATTAATATGAACATAATCATGGAGAAATTTTGAATAGTGTTAGCATTCATTGAAAAAGATTTTTCGAAATGCTTTGAAACATAGATTAATTTTTGCCTAAATATAAACTGCATATTACAAAGTGATGACTAGATGTTTGTTCTTCATAAAATGCAAATTTTATTTTCAAAATTTAGAAATGCGTCTCATTTAAATAACACGATCATCTTACTTATTAATCATCAACTAGTTTCCTCAGAGATGCAAATTGAAAGTAAATAAAAAAAAAAGTAACTTTTCCAGAAAAAGATAAACACACACCAATAATTGATTTGTCTTTTCAACCTTAATAAGAGTTTAATTTTCAATAACCCCGCAACTTGATACGTTAACCACCCTCGCAAAACACCAATCAGAAAATTGAGAAAAGAAAGATTTGCCGGGAAAGCACGGACATGACGTCAAAAGCGCGCGCAAAGTTCCCTCCCACACTGTCTTCGAAGATTTTGTCTTATAAAAGCCCTGTCACGATTTACTTCTCCTAGATTCTCTTGCTGTTATTGCCTCAGTTTATTCTTCCATTCACAATGGCAATCAAAGTTGCGTTCATTGTACACCTGCTTCTCTGCTTCTCTATGATAAGTATCATTGCTTCACGACCACCTTCACCTATAAATTATTTTCCCACCCATTATCACCCCTGGTCTAAGGGTAAGTAAAACATTTTACGCTCTTTTTACTTCTCTCGATCAAAATATATTAATTGCATTTGTCTTGCGGCAGAAAATTAACAAAAAATAGTTGATTTTGATAAATAAGATACGAGTGATATTGTGTCCAAGGATTTTTAAAAAAAAATGATTGCATTTGTATTTTATTATGAAGAGAATAATTGTATTAATGAAATTCCGATATAATTAAAAATAACGCGGTATCATATATAGTTTGCAAGAACCATTTATTATTGCCAAGAAACATAAAAAAAATTTCCATTTTAGTAAGAATTCAAATTTATTTAAGCAGAATTTAAAAAGTTCATTAATTACATTTTTAAATATTAAAGTTTTATTAAGCAGTACTCATGCGGCTTTTAATTTATTAATTATATGAATGAATTAAAATTAAGTATATTTTTTCGGTTTTCCTTATGTGTTATAAATGAATTCAAAGCATGAAAAAGGAATTAATAATTAAATTTGAAGTTTAAGTTGTGTTAAAGTTCTCCTCAACAAATGTATGCAATCTCGTTACATTTGTGTTTTACTAGAAAGGGAATCATTTCATTAATGGAATAAATTATTTCAAAAAAATTTTTGAAATCACTTACAGAATTTTCATTTAAAAAAAAATTCCACTTTATATCGAGTCTTTCTTAGACATAATCTAAAAAGTCATTTTTAATTGCATTTTTAAATATAAAAGTTTTATAAAAGAAGTACTGAGATGGCTTTTAATTCGCTAATAATATAAATTAATTCTTGAGCAATATAAATAAATTCAGAGCATTAAAAATAAATTAATAATTAAATTTGAAATTTAAGTTGCGTTAATGTTCCTCTCAACAAATGTATGTAATCTTGTTGAATTTGTGCTTTACTAGCACTAGAAAGACGGAAAATTAGTATATACCAATATTGCCCAAAAGCAGTCAAAATGACTGGATTGTGAATGCGTAAATAAATTTGTTTAAAAATTAATTTTTAACATTTTTTATATTATTTACAGTTATATAAGAAGTTATTAGAAAATATTAACAATAAAAAAAATTATATGTTGTACAAAAAGTCACAAAATTCAAAGAAATTGTGTCCTTATATACATCATTATTTTTCTAATTGAAATTAAAAGCAGTCAAAATGACTTCCTTAGGCAATCTAGTGTTAAGAAGAGTATCATTGAATTAACTGAATAACGTTATTTCATAAATGGTTTGCAATTGCTTACAGAATTTTCATTAAAAAGAATCATACTTTAACCAAGTCTGTTTAGACAGAATTTAAAAAGTAATTTTTAATTACATTTTTAAATATAAAAGTTTTATAAAGAAGTATTTAGACGGATTTAATTTATTAATAATATGAAGAAATTAATAATAGTTAAGATTCTTTCGGTTTTTCTTAAGTATTTTAAATAAATTCATAGTATTAAAAAGGAATTAATAATTAAATTTGATATTGAGTTAAAGTATTTTTTCAAAAAATGTATGCAGTCTCATTGCAGTTGTGTTTTACTGGAAAGGAAATCATTCCATTAATGAAATAACGTTATATCATAAAATGTTTGAAAGGACTTTATCTCTCTTAGGACCAAATCTCTCTTAGATTTTAGAAAGTAACTAATAATAACAATTTAGTTGATAAAGTTGTATGAAGTATTACTCAGACAGTTTTTTATTTATTAAATTTATTAAGAAATTAATAATAGCTAGACTTTGATTGTATTTCTTATGCAGTGTAAATGAATTTTTAGCAATAAAAAGTAATTAATTAGATTTAAGTTTTGTTGTTAAGTTTTCCTCAAGAAATGTATGTAATTTTATCGCATTTATACCCTCCTCTGTTACACTATCAGTTTTTGATGGATCACTTAGGAATTCTGTGTATACTAACTTACGTGTTACAAGCTTATTTGTTAAAATTTTAACTTCAGGTTTTTAGAATTTGATTTTTTATGGATCAATATAATATATAAGAATAATATATAAGAAATAAGTTGTATCTCGTACATATTCTTTTTGGTATTAATAAATGTATCTTCGTTATTTGATTTAATATTAAAATTAATTTATTAGAATTGAGAAAGTAAACTTCTTTTTAGAAAAATTTAAATTTTGTTCATAAAATATTGTAATATATTTAAGAAAAAAATTCGTTATAAAAAAGACCTAAGTGTTTCATGCGAACTGCTGTTGTAATATATTTTCAAACAATATGTCGATCATGCAGTAAAACCTCTTAAACCTCTCTCCAATAAATATTTAAAAGAAAAAATCCCTCGTTCTAAACTTCCAAGCAAAAGAGTTCAATAATGATTAATCAAATTTTTACAAATTCCTTTCAATTTAGTGTTAATTGACTTTGAATTTGTTTATTTGTAGACTTCATTTTGGAGATGGTTTAAAAAATATGCATTAAAGAAGGCGGCTATAAACTATCTCGAATAAATTAAACGTTGAGCTTTTTTCTTTCTTGAGAGTGGTGTTATCACACTTATCCCCGATATTTTGTATTGAAAATTAAATTTGATCTGTTCATCTGAAAGTAATATTTTTTTGAGTAAAAATATTCAATAATTTAACCAATCGCTTTTTGTAAATATTATGTTTAAAGGACCTGTTGCTTGCAGAGTGCTATACCATTGGTTAAAGAGTATCTTTTTTGTAAGACTACGGCAAAATACCATTAATGCTTACTTTCTATGTTTTTGATTTTTAATAGACTGCAGCTTATAATCATTATAAATTGGCTGTAATTTATATTAGTTGTACTGAATACATTTAATTTATATTACAATTATTACAATATGTTATCTCTCACACCTTAACTATATAACTAAGAAAAATAACTGAAAGCATTTAATTTTAAAAAGATGATTGATTGAAACTTTGACTGTAGTTTACTCGAAATCTAGAATAATGCCTCAGCATATAGAAAATACAGTGTGACCCAAAATTATTGAGTGTAATTCATGTTTCAAAGAAATGTGATCCAGCAAGCTAAAATCGCAATTTAAAACAGTTTTACATATCTGCAAAAAAAAAGTTTCCCAAATTTGTGCAAAAATGTCTCAATATAGCCCCGAAACAAATAATAAACGAATTTGAAAACTCCATGTATTAAAAATTGAAAAAGCGTATACTGATTTTGAACAAAAGTGGATTCTTGCACAAAAGTCAAACGGAGCCAAGTTTCTGAACATTATCATGTTTAGAAGTCATGCTATAGTATTCATTTAAACATTAAATGCGTCTGTAACAAAACAGGTAGTTAGATCTTACAACATATTCTAATGAAATTAATTTACATTTTTCAAAGAGCATCCAAAATACAATTTATATTTTATTACAAGAAATGGCTCAAGAAGAATGAACTTAAAATGCTTTCATAATTGGTTTTATAATAGAATAATATCTAAACAAAAATAAATAGTCATAGAAATCTATAATATGAGCAACGGATTTTGAGGATTGTATTTTGTATGCTATTCTATTCTTGGGTGCTTTGTAACTATATATGTTATTCTATTTCAAAAGTCATTATAGCGTGTTTGAACTATTTTATAGTATTTAATATTTAGGCGAAAATTATTAAAGGTAATTTTTCCTTTTTAACTTGCATACAATTAAGTATTTTAACAAAACAAACTTAAGCAAATATTTAAATTTACATAATGCTATCTATATGAATTTAAAATTTTATTATGACACTCCGAAGTAATTGTTCTGACGTAATTAATCCATTTTGTCAAAGAAATGTTACATATTAACTCACCAAATCCCATATTTAATTATTCATATTCATTTCTTATTCCACGCAAAATTTTTCTCCTGCATGAACAAAGTTAAACAAACGCATATCGCGTGAAAACCAATTATTTTTTGAAGTTGAAAGCTAATAAATATTATTGTATTACAAATTAAATTATTGTTAGTAGCCTGATTTTTCGCTCTCACTTGCTATACATGAAAGGAATTAATCAAGTTGAAAGGTTTGAACCAGTCTTCTTAAGTGATGGATATTTTGTATTATTGGAGCACATAATCCAATTAGTCTGATTCATTTCGTCACACAAATTAATATTACACATATTAGTATAATAAACTAAAAGAGCTCAGAGTGTGTGAAGGCTCATAATTCAAGGAAACCTTGCTCATTTATTTATGCATGATGTTGAAAATAACTATTTAATGTTTATTTGTTGATTTGGTTTGTTATGAATCATTATACTGTGAGTTATGTAATAAAGATTTCAATATAAATTTGATATTTTTATGCTTTAACTAATTCCTGTTAAAACTAGACTAAAAAAATAGTCAACAGTTGATGTTGCAACTTAATAACTTAGAGACAAGAAAATGTAAATAAACCTCACGAATTAACATGGAGGTCTATCAAAGATAAATCCAAATGAATAATAAAAAAATTTGCTATATTAGCCGAATGAAAACGAACATATTCAGTACCATTAAACAAATATACTGGTTTTAGCTTATTTTTTTCATTACTTTCATTTGATTGATTTCGTAAGAGATTTATCAGATTTTTGTAACGTTTTTCTTTCATTTAAATATAAATTTTCGTCCCCTTGAATCCTTTATATTTAACTTCTTTTTTGATAACGATTTAACAGTTATTTACAAAGTATACTTAAAGTGGATACTCTTATTAAGTGACCCTTCCTCTCCAGATCAAAATCAACCGTCAAAGGGATAGAGATGGGGTGGTGAAATTCTAAATATGCATTTAATCCCCTCTAATTTAATTTTCACAAATAAACTGATGAGGGATATTTATTTTAATCGGCAGTATGTCATTATATGTATTATATACTAGGCAACTACCCAATCGCAATTTGAGATATAAAGCACATGTGGTATTTTAGAATCTCTATTAATTTCTTTTGACAAAATTATGCCAATAACATCCTGCAATCAATAGATTTTGATAAGTAGTTGGATATTATACAGTTGCTTGTTTTTAGATTTTTGATAAGTATCTTTGTTTTTATGCAATTAACGTTAAAAGAATTTTTAGGAGTCATTCAAAACTGTTTTCATCAGTTGTACTGTAATAAAATAAGATTCGAAAAAATTCAAAAACTGTGAAACGTGCAGTTTTAAATTACTTTTTCAAAACCGCAACACAGTGTTATGGAATACAGTTCGTAATCATCTTTTCCTTCTGCACAAGTGAAATCTCAAACTTTCCTCGGTTAAATAGATGCTTTATCAATAAAAATAAAAGCTTAAATTTTAAACTAAATGTTTAAAAAAGTCAAGAACCTAATACAATAAGCACATAGTCTGTTTAAAAATCATTTTGTTTGCACGCATTGGTACTTTTATTTAATTAAATTAATTTTATTTACTTACATTATTCGGAGTTACTGGGGTAAACTAGGGTAGTAATCCATTTTTTTTGTGTAAATGTCAGATGCCGGTTTTAGCAATACTGTTATTTTATGAACTTACATGCTATCAGTTGAATCTTTTTGTAAAGTTTTGTGTCTTCTAAGATATGTTTCGAAATCTTTACGTTTATTTAAAAAAAAAAGATAATTTCACCATAAACTTATACTTTTCATAATTTTAAACACCAAACTTACATTTAAAGTTAATCTTCCTTAAAAATTTTTTAACATAATTTCAAAAGGTACTTATATTGTTCAAAAACTCAAAACAATAATTATTATAGGAAAAAAAACACGGGAGTTCAACATTTTTAAAAAATCTGTAGTTTGAATTATTTTTGAGTGAAAAAAAAATCTTTAAAACTTTGACATAAGATGATTATACAAAGCAATAACTAGATTAAACGTTTAAAACTATAATTTGTTAAGAAAAAGGAAAATACAAACTGATTTATTTTTGAAACTCTAGCGTGTAATCAGTTTTAAAGGGAAAGATATTTTATGTAACTTTCATATAAGAAAAAGATGATTCAGACCAAACAATGGCAAGTTTAAAATTTTAACACTCCAATTTCCTTAAAATAAAAGAATCTTGAAGATGGGAGTTTATCATAAGTTTGCTCCTGAAATTATTTTTAAAGTGAATGAAATTTATTTTTCTTAGCACATTGGAAAAATATAAATTCATTTTTTTTTTTTTATACTCCACAAAGTATTGTATATATTTTCTTTTTTTTTTCTTAAAGAATTAATTAGGTATATTATACGTAGAAAAAGAAAGGAATAGAAAAAAATGGAAAGAAAGTTATAAAACGAAAAAAAAAATTTCATATACTTCATGAATTTTATCAAAAGTTTTTCGTCTGACGGGAATGAATTTCTAATTTAACTGGCATACACAAAAAGTTTATATTCTTTGAGAAATGGAATGTGCTTGAAGGCTTTCAGAAATTTCACTTCAAAATTTCTTTTACTTCAATATTTTATTATATTTACCTTTATAAATGAGGTTTTGAAGATAAATATAATAACTTTTGCGTGGGAGCTCTATTTAAAGACATTGAATCATCGTGAAATTTGCATCCAAGTTATTTGCATTTTCTTTTTGGTAGATGAATTAAATAGTTTTAGTTATAACTAACGAACTAGAATTTTAATAATTAGGATTTATATTTAAAAATGCATATAAAATGCATCATTGATATGTTATTGCTTATTTATCGATTTTATAATAAATTATTTCTTTTAATAGTGTTTAGAGTACAATAATTTAAAACAAGCACCAATTTCTAAGAGATACATTTCTTTAAGTCGGTTGTTGCGTTTTGGTTGACCATCAAAGATATAGCTTCATATTTCATTGTCTTAAGGTTTCTTCTCTCACAATCAAATTCAACAGTCGGAGGATACAGAGGAAATCGTCGGTGAGATTTTAAATCTGGAGATTGCCTGAAATGTGTGTTTGTGAAAACGGACAAAGTTTAAAATGTGTGTTTACGAAACTGGACACAGCCCAAAATGCATGTTTATGACAATAAATACAGCAAAATATGCGCCTTTAGTTTTCAATCTTACTTATTTAAACGATAAGCTTTTGTTACCACGCAGCGGCTCGGAATTGAGATTGGGATGGCTAGGTATATTACAGGTGCAACTTTTCAGGCGATATCTTAGTATTCAGAATTCTAAACGATAAAGAGAGTGACAACGTAATATTACTGTAAATTTATAGCACCTGTGCCATTGAAAGCAAAACAACTGTTAACTTCTAAAATCTTTTAAAAATAGACTAATTTAATAAAATGTACCAAGTTTTTGTGCAAATGGAAGATATCATATTATGAAATTGTTTGGATTCATTAGTTTTTTTTTTAATACTTGTAAAGAAGTTTGAAAAGCGGAATAAAATGCTACTTTCATTTTCGTAAATACACATTTTGAACTTTATCCATTTTCGTAATCACTCTCTTCGAGCTATGTCTAGGTTAAAAATCTCACCAATTAAATGTTTAATGTATGTGAAAGAAGTGAACACCCAGGAATAACTTTTCATCCAAGGATCAGATTTTAACCTACTATGAGGATATAACCTTAAATATGCTAAATAATTTGTGCAGACGATATTTTATTATTATAAAATCAAACACAGAAACGTTCTTTTTCTGAATGAACTTTTTTTTTTGTTGTCAAATTAGGATTCCTGACTCTCAAAATATGGGGAATAATTGCAGTAACTAGAAAATATGTTCCCAATAGTTTTGCCAGGATTTGTTTTTTAGTGTTAGAAGTGAAGTGTTAGTGAAAGACTGGGCAATTTAATAATAACACTAAAGAGCAAATTTTTTATCGCATTTATACAAATACTTGATCTTTCCTAATTCAGGGCTGGGGATTAAAAATCTAAAATTAGTTTTGTTTCTAAAGCCAAATTTTTTTTAACTGTCAGTTTTAGTCTATTTTATGTTGAAATACGAGTATATAGGTTTGAAAAAGTTATATATAACAGAAAGTCGCGTAAATGATGCGACGAACTTCTAAAGGAGTTAGGGTACATCATCAAGATAAAAAATGCATAGGAACCTATGTCCGGAAATGTCAGTGTACCCTATTATAACCTGTTCAGAACAGAAAAAATTTAATAGGGCACCGCTGCTAGTGGCGTATGATGTAATTTTCGGACATAGGTTCCAATGCAATTTTAATCTTGATGACGTGCCTTAACTCCCCACAATTATGACGCAACATTTTTGCGACCCCTTGTTGTGTATAACGTTTTGAAACTTGTATATTTCGACAAAAAATAGACTAAAATGTTATTAAAAGAACTGTAGCTTGGAGAGAGAAGCCGATTTCAGATTTGAAATCAGCAATGTAAACATATTCTAGATCTGTTAAAAATTCCAACCGAAAAAAAATTGTTCCCAAGGGAAATTTTACTTTTTGCGTTTTTCAAAATATTCCGAGACGTTTTTAAGTAATCGAAGTATTTTTCCACCCTATTATAAAATTCGTTTATTCAAAAGCGTATAACAGTGAACTATGTAAACCTGTAAACCTTGTAAATTTTGTTGAACTTTAGCTATCAATTTATGAAACAGGACTAAACTTTTGATTGAAGTTTTTCATTTATGTGGTTTGACTTTTTGTCAAATAGGGAATATGTATTTATGAGTTACATCTTACAAAATACTCTTTGCCTTTAAAAAAAAAACATTTATTATTGAAAGATACACTGCTATGACAAAAAGTTTCATTAAAAAAAACTTTATAAACTGTTTAAAAAAGCTTTTTTGATTTGAAATTGTTAATTTTTTCCTCTTTAATATTTTCATTAAGTATATTTAAAATAAAGATTTAGTATTGCTAATGAAGGCATAGCTCGTAAAATATTTAATGTATTAATACGAAAATAATAAATATATGCCTGATTTAAAATAAAAAACGAATAAAGCTTTAATGCAAATCACATTCCTAAAGAAATATAAAGTTTAAATTTCTGAAACACTATCATTAAAAATTGAATTCGCTAGGAAACGGAATAAACGTTAAAGTATTTCTACCTTTTTCAATAGATGGGAGCTCAAATTTTTATTTGTTTAAGAAATGTCAAAAACAACAGTATTGACAACCAAGCATAAATGTTAGACATGTTTGTTCAAATTACTAACTAGATATTTATTCAGATAATACATTTATGTATTTTGTTCCATTGAGGAAAATTAACAATAAATATATTATACATTTGAAATGGAATAAAGAAAGAAGTTTGTTATGAGTTTTTAACAATCCTCATCATTTTATACCAGAAAGAGTAAAGCGTATAAATTTCTGATGTTATTATAAAGATATTTGAATATATGAGAACTGAATAATAAAAGGGGATTCTTCTAAGGAATTTCTCTGAAAATATTACGATCGACCAGTAAATAAAACAAATTTCTATTTATTTTATATTATTCGACATGTTTTAAACTAAATCAAAACTAGTAATTTATAAATTATATGAACTTTATGTGCATGGCACAAAATAAAAAACAGGCCACCCTGAATAAATTTTGATCTATTGATTGGATTTACATATTCTAGGACTTAAAGGTTCGAGAGAGTGACCTCAAATATGCAAATTAATTAGGGCAAACGATGTTTTAAGTTACGAAATCAGACGCAAAAACGTACTTTCTCTGAATAAACATACCTTTTTTTCCTGATGGATTCGGATTTCTGACCCTCAAAATATGAGGGGTAGCCACAATCTGGGAAATATGGTCTCCATAGTTTGATCAAAAGAGCGGTTCAAAAATCAGATCCTTTAATGATAATTTTATTTTTTTGCGTATTTCGCTATTTTTCGAAAACTTTTGAAGCGAATTCAAAAATTTAAGTACACAATTATAAAATTCATTTATCTATTGATTATTCCATGCAAAATATTATTAAAAAATTTTTTTTGTAATTATTTTTTTTAAAATGCTGGGATACGTTTTGAATTGTTAGGTATACAATATTTGCAACATTTTAAAGAAACAAATTTTACATGGCAAAATACAAAATTTGAGGTCGAAATCGGTCGAATAGTTTCTGAGAAGTCAATGTTTGAAAAATATTATTGAAAATTATTTTTTTGTAATTATTTTTTTAAAAGTGGCGGGAAAAGTTTTGAATTGTAAGGTATACAATATTTGCAACATTTTAAAGAAACAAATTTTACATGGCAAAATACAAAATTTGAGCGAAATCGGTCGAATAGTTTCTGAGAAATCAATTTTTGAAAATACGTATTTTTTTAAATTTAATACTATTAAGCCAATTCTGCACAAAATTGTAAAATTGCCTTTTTTTAAGATGATGAAAAAAATTTTATACTTTACTTTTCAAACATTCCTCAAATAATATTAAAATCAATATTATTAAATAAAGTAACAAAAAAAAATATTTACCAAAAGTTATTTTTTCCATAGAATTATCTTTGAAAAAGCGAATTTCTTAATTGTGTGAAAAAAGTTTTCAATTCGATTAGAAAGTTCTCAAGATATGGTAAAATACGGAAAAAGTTAAATTAACATTAAGGGGTGCAAACTTTGGAGCGCTTCCCTGGCCAAACTATTGGTACCATATTTCCCAGCTTGCGGCTATTCCTTACTTTTAAGGGTCAGAAATTCGATTCTATCGAAAAAATGGCAAGTTTATTAAGAGTAAGTACGTCTTCGTGTCTGATTTAATAACTTGAAATAAAATCAAAACTAACTAATTTGCATATTCGATGTCCTCCCCTTGAAACGTTAAGACTAACTCTAAAACTTGTTGATACAATCATTAAATCAAAAATTATTCAGGGTGGTTCATTTTATATTTTGCGTACTGTACGTTATGTCCAATCAAAATTCTTTGAAATATCTAAATGACAGTCACATTTACTCCATCAATTTTTATCAAACGTATTTAAAAATTAAATGGTTCAAATAACATTGGTATAGTTTCAACTGCAGGTAGAGTTTATCAAAATTTAACGTTGAAATATTGAGTGAAAAATAATATAAAAATTAAGAATTTACAATTTTAATAATATTATTATAATAATATTATTATAATATTTATAATATTGTTTAGATTGATATACTTAATACTATTTTATTACTGTTATACGTTAATACTATTTATATTAAAATTTATTATTAATATCACGTTAACACAGACTTAGATCAAACTAAATTTGTGTTAATACGAAAAAACTATTCTGTTTATTTAATTAAAAAAAAATTAATTTTAAGGAGTAACAATAAGTCTATTATCTGAATTAACTAAAAAAATCTGTTTGTGAAATAATTATTAAGGTTGGTAAGTGAAGTAAGACGAGGAGGGAGCCCTCTTGTGTTTAATATTTAATCAATGTTATACTAGTAATAACAACTCAGTTAATGGAATGCTCATGAAAAATCACTATATACATAGAAATAAAAATTATGATTAATATTCGATAAAAATAAAATCAAATCTTAAATGATATTTTGAAAATACCTGTAACAAACTCAAGTAAATTGTGACATAAAAACGATTGTATTTTTAATGTATTATAACATTGCTATTTTTTCATTTATTAAAATAATCTAATATATATAACTAGGAGGCTTCGCCCCCTGCTCGCAGCGCTCACCAACCCCCGGAACTGCTTTCGCAGTTCATTTCGGATTGCTTCGGAATCCAATGCTCGCTTTGCTCGCTCATTGGATACGTTCTTAACGTCTAGCTTTTGTATACTTTTTTGAATGCTGAAATTCCGAAAACTTTTCACTGTAGAAAATTGTAAACCTGTACATTTCAATATTAATTTGAAATTGCAATTGTTAATTTGGGCATTTGGCGATACAACACTTATAGAATTGAAGGATTTGTTACGTCAAGCGCTCAGGTATCATAATTTTGATTTATGTTGCTAAGTTAACTTAAGAAAAATTTTATGGCTGGCAACAGCATTTTTATTTTTTAAGTTGTTTATTTTTATTTTTGCCGCAGCTGAATTGAACAACCTGACAATGCTCACTCTGGTTATTGTTTCCGTTTTTAAAAGCGTTATATGTTGAGCCACCTCAGCTAGATTTGGCATGTGACATTTTTAGATGCAATCATTGGTCGATTTTCTAACGTTGCCATTCGGGAAGTTGTAATGAGGCTTTCTTTTGGTGCCGTGTAAGAGAAATATATATATAGATTCTCTTACGTGGCTCCCAAATTTTAGCTGTATTTCTTTTCCGCCGGTGGCAACGTTTGTTTTGTTTTGTTTACGTTTTGTTTACGTTTTGAAAACACCAAAGCATTCTGCCTTTTAATGATGTGTTTCTGATCTAATATATATATAATTCTCTTACGTGGCTCCCAAATTTTGGCTGAAGTACTTTATACAACTAAATAAGATTCTTTTCACAACTTTTAAATATTTACTTTATTTTCTTCATTTATAGAGAAAACAGTCGGCAAAGAATTCTGTTAGGTTAAAAAACATTTCGCTAGAAAAAGAACGAATTCTAAAAGAAATAAAAATAAACAACTTAAGAAATAAAAATGCTGTTGTCAGTCATAGAATTTTTTGAAAGTTAACTTAGCAACATAAATCAAAATGACATAGAAGCGCAACTGGATCAAAATTAAGATACCTGAGCGCTTGACGTAACAAATCCTTCAATTCTATAAGTGTTGTATCGCCAAATGCCCAAATTAACAATTGTGTTTTTAAAGAAATTCTCTCTCTCCAACAATATATCTCTCACATCCAACAATATAACTCTCACATCCAACTATATATTAGCATGCTAATCTCTCTCTATCTATCTATCTATCGCAAGCGATGAGCGAGCACTGGATTGCGAAGCAATCCGAAATGAACTGCGAAAACAGTTCCGGGGGTTGGCGAGCGCCAGCGAGCTGGGGGCGAAGCCTCCTAGTTTATTATATTAAACATATTGAATTTTAAAATTGGTCTAAGTGCCATTAAAATGAGAAAATAAGGAATCAATGTTATTTTCTCGTTACCAAATTTAAACAAAATACGGAAGATGAATTAAAAATATGTTTTCTAAATTCAAACAAATATTTTATTTAAAGGAAAATGAAACCTATTTCAGCAAAGTGTTTATGTGATATTTGCGTATTCGCATGGCATTCGACTATGAAAACACGAATTTTTTTTTCTAGAAATGATAGCAATGATAGCAAATGATCGCACATGTTGATGTAGTTCTTCAAAATACCTTCTGTCACTATAATCTAAAAACGTTTTCGCATTTTTCTTCCGAGCACGTGCGAGAGACCACACAACTTTCACACTTTCACGTTTCTTCGGTTCTCAAAAAACGAATTGCTACAGGTTGAAGAATGATACATATAGGTACGTTTCCCTAGAAAAATACTTATATAGTGCAACCTTTGTACACTTTGGTGAATATGTATTTAAAATGTTTCCATATTCTCTGTTAGCTTACAGCTTACTTTTAGAATAATATTTGCATAGTATTTCTTTCGCATACAGGATAAAAAAATGTGTTTGCAATATTTTCACATTTCTGCAAATTTACTATTTGTTTTTAGAGTAATATTTATATATTATTTCTTTTACAAACTTGGTTAAAAATGATTTTGCAATGTTTTCACAATTCTATAAATTTACTATTTGTTTTTAAAGTAATATTTATTTGTTATCTCTTTTATATACAGGGTTAAAATTGTGTTTGCAAATATTTTCATATTTCTATAAATTTATTATTCATTTTTCTAATAATGTTTATACAGTATCTTTTTAACACGCTGAATCAGAAATGTTTTCACATTTCTATAAATTTAATATTTGTTTTTAAAGTTTCATTCATATATTATCCCTTATACGTAATGTGTTAAAATGCGTTTGCAATATTTTTAAATTTTAATAAATTTACTATTTATTTACAGGGTAATATTTATATATTATTCATTTTATATGCAGGGTTAAAAATGTGTTAGCAATATTATTACAATTCTATAAATTTACAATTTATTTTTAGAGTAATATTTATTTATTATCCCTTTTACATACTGGGTCAAAATTGCGTTTGCAATGTTTTGAAATTTTTATAAATTTACTATTTATTTTTAGTGCAATATTTATATTGTTTACTTTTGAAAATTGGATAAAAAAATGAATTAAAAATATTTCCACATTTCTATAATTTCATTATTTATTTTTGAATACAATTTATGTAGTATCCTTTTTCTACACAGGATAAAAAAACATTCTTTGCTGTATTTTCACATTTTTTTAAGTTTACCATCTATTTAAGGCTATGTAATTATCAACTATTGCATGCTATTATAGATTTGTATGGGGAATTCATTTCAAATAGTGCAGAAAGAAATTATATTTATATTTTCTCTGTATTTTTAGTTTATTTTTAAATGTTATATTATTTCTTTTCAAAACCTTTCTTTTAAGCAATCGTCGTCTCTTCATCATAAAAAAAGCCTCAATCTTAATTAAATTGTATTGCTTAAAAATACCTTTTTGATAAAATTGTTTATATTTTCTCGAATTCTCATTAATTTCCCCCCAAAGAATTTGAAATCATTCATGTGAATAATTTTACCAAAAGCATTCAATTTCAAAGTAGAATATTGTTGAATAATTTAAAATTTCGAATTTTAATTAAAAAGTTTAAAAAAATTGGATTTTTTTCTACAAGTTTTAAATTAATGGAGAAAAAAGAGATCAAACAGAATCTTATCAGGCATAACTATAGTATCACTGTATGTTAAGAAGATTTAATCTAAGTAATAATATATACAAAAGGAAAAGAAAAAATTAAATTGCCTCATGACACATTCAATAAAATCATTGGGTGGAGCAATTGTAAAGAAATATACTTAAAAAGGGAATTTTTTTTAAATATTCAATTATCGAATAATTGAAATTTTTTTGAAATGATGTGTTTTTTGTAGATATTTTCGTTTTAAATCTTTTTTACTGGATTTTAATTTCGCGATTATAACGCCATCAATAAACTAAAATGCAAACACCAGCAAGTCAATGTTGGCTCATCACATTGCAAGTCAACTTGGCGTATAATTTTATAATTTATTTTATTAGAAGCTTAAGAAACGACGGCTGTTCCAATTCACAGAATATGTATTTTGATAAATTAATTATTTTTTACTTAAAATTATCATTTTAAACAGTTTTATTGGATTATTTTTATTTCGAAAAAAATAATAAAATTTATCTAAAGCGTAGAAAATATTAAAAGAAAAACATTCTTTCCTCCCGAATTTTCAAAGTTGTTTAAATTCTATTGTTAGAATCATGAATATAAATGTGTTAGCATAGCTTTTAGATTATGATAGAAAAGAAAAGTAATTTTTAATGTGATAATGAAACAATTTTTTCTTTTATATACTTAAGGATTAGTTGATCTACTAAACAATTAATTGAAAGCTTTTTATTACGAAACCATATCTTTGTGTTAATAATTAATCGCTTATTTTAAAGGAATAGTTTTATTTACTAATCCTTATATTTCTGTAATCTATCACCATAACCACTACAAATAAATCCTCCATTCCACTTTTACACTATTTACTGTTCACTCAAGCTTTATAAAGTAGCGTGAGAATTTTTGTAAGAAGTTTCATAATATTTTTTAAGTAAAAATGAAATAAGAAATAGTATTATATTGAATTTAATGCTTCAAATTTTTTATTCATAGAAATTTCATAGATGAAAAATTATTGTTTTTTTTTTCTAAGAATATAAATCTAAAATCTATTCGAAGCATGAAATAATTATATTGAATTTTAAATTGTTTACTTGAAAAATAGTTTTTACATTTATTGACTAAAATATATAAAATTTAACTTTATTTTTATTTTGTCTGAATGAATGAAATCCTTTTTTTTAAAGTTCTTTGTAACAATTTTAAAACAACTAAACTAAGTATCCCGAATACATTAAATGAGATATATATATATATATATTCATTAACACTGATTCTTGTACATTAAGTAACGTTTAAGTACTTAAATAAGTAATCTATGTACCACCAGTTATGATAAATTTCGGTAATAAGTTTACTGAGATTTCTTTTTTCTTATTCTTTTCTAATCCTTCACACGAAAAGAATTTTGGTGAAAGTGTTTGAACTTAGCGTATAAACAGAGCGTCTGTAATGACCAGTCTTAATATTTATTTTTCGAAACCTTATTAAAAGCGAAGGAAAAAAAGTGTAAATAATGAGAATTTCGAATGAATATTTGAACGAAGGAGAAATAAAAATTCTATCAAATTTAAAAAAAAAAAAAAAAAAAAAAACTATTTCAAACCTGGTGCGTTGTTTTTCAAAACTAGAAGTTTCTTTTCAACTCCTCTCTGTTTTCTCAGACAGCCAAACGGGATTTGCTGCTTTTGTACCAACTCAATAGTAATTTGTAAAATTTCGATAGTTTCTTTGCTGCTCCCTCACTTTAAAAAACTAGTTAACAACTTCCAATGTTGCTATCTGAATGTTCCCTTTTTGAGAAGCTTTCATTGTTCATCCTATAAATTTTAATATGATCAACATTCCCTGTTTCTTCAATGCGCGCATCTTGCATAAGATGCGAAGCTTTCAAGTAAAAATACCAATCTTTCAGTATTTCTTGTTGGCGAACAATATTTACGACAGTTTGTTAAATCCCATTTTTGAAGGAGTTCTTAATTTAAAGCCCTCGGAAAAGATGAAATTCCTGAAAGGAATGTTTTTAAAGTAAATTAGAAGCAACAGTTGATAATACAAAATCAATAAATGATATTCAATTAAAATTCACCAATTCTTGTCGCATATGTTGCTATAGTGAGAAGAAATTGATAAAAAGAGAGGGGCTACACTTTTAGAAATTGCTCGAACAAAATGGTTAAAAAACAATTTATTTAATTTTTATTTTACCATATTCGAACAAAACAGTCAAATAAACGGAGAGTGGTAGTAAAACTATTGACTGTGAGAAAAACTGTTTATTAACTGCTTTTACCTAATACGGTTAAACGACCAGAATTTTATGCACCAGCTAAGCCCGCCTAACAAAACCACTTAGTTCCTTGCAATCGGGTACATATTATAGTCGAGAGGGCTTATCTGTCACTCTCATAAACAGTGGAGATGGGATTCGAGTCCCAGCGTTGTAGACTGTTTCAAAACCGTAAACGCAAAAAATGATCTTTACCGTAAATTTTATGGTTATTTCGATGGACAGAATGCTGTTATTATTTTACTATAAATTTAGAATTAAATCTGCTAACTTTGTCAGATTGATAAATATGTTATTCTTTCATATTCAGTTGCATGCCACTCTTGACAGTTAAGTAGCAAATTAGAAAACAAGACTTAAATGGTGGTATAGTAATATCATAATATTTATTTTTAATCTCGACTTTAAAGTATTATCAAAAACTTGTTAATAATAGTAGAATATATTGTGTTAAACATTTATATGATAAATACGTCATTTAATTTATATGCATTCTTGCTGCCAACTTAAATGAACAAATGACCCCATGGGGCTAGGGGGAGTACAAATAGTCGTGAGGTTACTTTTGACATGTCAATATTAAGCTTCCTGTGGTATAAATATGGATTAGTTACCATGACACACAACTTATTTGGATATTTATTACTAAATTTGAATTATTGTGAAAGATTTTATGCTTCCAAATTTTTTCTCGTTTTAGGCTTTTAATTAATAAATTCGATTAATTTTTGTAGAGTGGAAAATGTCGAAAAGATAAGGGTTAAGTTTTAAAAACTATAATTTTTTTAAAATTTAAAATGCAGTCCATATTTTTTATTTTTTACAGAAGTTTCTAAATATGACTTTGAAAACTTTCATTAATACCTCAAATGACATTTAACAAAGATTTGTCGACAAAATTTGACTTAATTATATAAAAACAAATTTGACTTATGTAATTAAGAACTTTTCCTGTAAAATAAATATTAAAAATAAATTTTTAATATTGCAGCTTATTTTTGAAAAAAAAAATTTTACACGGAAAAAATATGGTATTAATTATAAATTAATATTAGAATTTAACATTAAAATAAACATTTTTAAGTTTAGTTATTCAAAAGTATTTTTTTAAATTCATATTAGTTCCATTTTATTGCTTTTAAAAGGAACAGTTGATTAAATGTTACTTTTTATAACATATCCACAACAGTTAAATATATTTAAGCTCGGAAGGGCAAAAACAGTTCAAAAACATTATTCAAAAATTATACATTGAAACTAGTTAAAAAATTATTTAAAAAGAGAACAAACTTTCACATTTCTATAACAAAATGCATGGAATGTTCAAAATGATGATATAATACTCTTTTTTTGGCTTTTTTTTAAAAAAAGGTTCATAATAACTTTTATATTCTCTTTATAAGAAATTTAAATTATTCTTAAATTTTTTTATTAATTTCCATTTAACTTTTATTAGTGCATCAGCGAGTTTCATTTCTCAGTGCCATGGGAAAAATTGCTGATTTCTTATTTTATTAATTGATTAAATCATTTTTTTTAAAAATTATTGCACAAAAATGGCATTATTAATTAAAAATAATAATCCATTCATCTAACACTCTTTCTGAAATACTCATTAAGAATATATTGTTATAAATAAACGAAGAATGAAACAAAAGTTATTAATTTTGTTTCTTTTACATGAAAAAAAAACATTTTTCTCCAATACAATTCACAGAAGCATTTCTAATAATCACTTTTTAAAATAGCTGTTAATAAAAGAAATGAAATAAAAGAACGAATAAATATTTTGGATAATGTACCCACAATTGATATAACATAAAAGATTTTCTTATTTGAAATTTCTTAATTAAATATGATAGCACTGCGTTGGAATTTCTAAAGAAAGATAGTCAATTTAAATTATTTTTGTAGGAAATATTTCTTTCAATGCAATTAAATTCACCCAAAGGTGATCATTTAATTAGAAATGAAGCTAATAAGCGAGATTATAATTGTGATTTCATTGAGCATATACTTATTTTTAGAGAGTCGGTAAAGTCGAAGATTCATAAAGAATGTTTTATACCATTTAGATCAGACCGAGATTTCAATCCAATCATATGGAAAACAGAATTTCAATTACTAAATTTTTAATTATTTTTGTAACTGATAGAAAAACCTTCTAGCACGGCATAGGCCACAGCAGATTAAGACGACGTCAGCAGATTATTTTTCATTCATTTGGGAAAGATTTCAAATGAAGGTCTTTATATCATTTAGATCAGATCGATTTTTCAATCCAAACCAATAGAAAACAGTATTTCAATTACTAAATTTTTAATTATTTTTGTAACTGATATCAAAAACCTTTCAGCATGACTGTGGCCACAGCAGATTAAGACGGCTGCAGCAGATTACTTGTCACCACTGATTTTGGGATGATGAGAGAAAAACGTTTAAAATAATCAAGAGAGGAAGTAAGCAAAAATTAAAAAACGATGGAAAAGACATTTTTTTCTATCCTGCTAGTTAAAGATCTAACTCAAACACAAAATAAAACACAAAATGAATTGTTGTAAGAGTTCAAATTTAAATTACATCTTTTGCGTATACACATTTTCTGAACTGTCGTAAGACTTTTGCGACTTTATGCTAAAAAATTAGTATGTAGTAATTTAGCTCAGAAAATATGTTTTTTCAAAAATGTTACTTTTTTTTCTCTAACTAGGATACAATGAAAAAATTTAAAAAAAACATAAAACAATAAAAATTAAATTAATTTTTGAATTTTTTTAATTAGTTTCAGGCTGTATCAAGATTTGTTCTACTCTTTCAAAGTATTATCTATTCCATAAAACTCTAATTAAAGTTTATAAATTTTAATCAAAATGAACTGTTTGTTCTATAAGCAGATTTAAATTTTTCTGCGTGTTGCGTGCCAATTAGTTTAATATTCTTTGAATGTTTGCGTTGGAATCACAAACAAATTTGAGTTTAGAAATATTGCGTTGCAGCTTGACTTGCTAAACTCTGCCAGCAGGCTTCCCTAAATTAATATAGAAAAGATTCTATGTTGCACAAATTAAAATAACACTTTTTAGTGAATTTATAATACTGACTGACTTGCATTTAAAAAAAAATGACTAAAATGAAAAAAAACAGCAAAAAAAAAACAGAAATATGATGAAGAAGTTAAATGCCGCATATTTTTTTCTTATGAAATTCGGTATTATTTTAGGAGATTTTGGTAAAGCAGTAAGCAAACTAAAATGTATAAATTTTTCGACTTCTTATCATACTCAAAATAATTCTCTGATATTTTTTAAGATACAAAACAGATTGTTGGGCTTCATATAATTGATAAATCACTTATTTAAACAAAATGCTGTCTAGTTTTTTAATTAAAATTGACTATTTTTAAGATTTTTGTTTAATCTGAGTTTCATGGTTCGATAAAACTGTGTCTATACGCGTTTAATATAATTGGTATAATTGGTTATCCATATGAAAGCTTGAGTTTTAAATTAAAAAGAAGCAATTTTTAAAGATAAAAAATAATAATTTAAAAATTTTTATATCATAATTCATTTTATAACGAAGCATCCGAAATTTTTTCTTGCAATTGCTCACATTGCAATTATTCTAAAATAATGATGTTTAGCTTCTGAATCGCTCAAAATGAATATAGAAACGGTTTTAATTTAAATTCGGTTGATAAAATAGGAGTAAAAATTCTTTCCAAAATTCTTAACTAAACAGTAAGTTTTTATTAAATTTAAAGGAATTCATTTTAGTCGGAATCATTCATTTTTGTTTCAATTAATGCTCAAAGATGGTATTTTGAATCTGAAATGCTCTAAACCTTAAAGCAGGCATTTAATTTCCTATAAAATCATTGCCTTCATTAACTCAGCTTAGTATAAGGGTGACAGAGTAAAACTCAATAACAACTTTTAAGAATTTATGTCCAGGTACATTACTTTGAAAAGCAATTAAAGATAATTAAAGAGAAGAAAAATGTCTGGGCAAAGTCGATGCAGAAAATATCTTTATAATAACAAAATTAGATATTTAACTTGCACAACTACGAAAACATACAAACAAATAGTATTAATTAAAGTACATTGATTATCTTTCTTTCAATTCAACCTTTTTAATTAGTAGAGTATAAAAAATTTTTTTTCAAGAACAAATTAGTCTTTCATCATTAATTAAAATACATTTAATTGCAGAGTAAAGTATAATTTTAATTGCTTATTATTAAAAAGCTTTATATCTATACCTAGTTTTCCACATTTTATAATATTAAATTTTTTTCTCAAATTTATTATTTTTCAATATTAGCATCCAATTATGATATGATTATTATAATAATGAATTGAAAAATTTAAACTCTAGCCAGTAGATTAATTTTAAAAAAGATAATTTAACTAATTATTTTGAAATTAGATACTCAAAATTTTCTTAAACTAATGGAAATTTTTTATTTACTTATATTTAATTATCTTATATATAGTATATAGTTGTATGTTTATTTAAGTTGTTATGTTGTGTCTGAGGAATTATTGTACTTTTGTGTCAGGTGGTCATTAAGTCTATTTTAAAATAAACTAGAATATTTGAACCGTATATTTGTGATATTGGTCTGGTATTCAATAATTATAGATTATCGGTTACAGTAGCTGAAATTCTTTCGATTAATATATTTTTCATACCAACTAAAATGCTTCATTAATATGAAAAAAATTTCCCCAAGTTTACTCGAAGGTGAAAAGCCATAATTCTAGTTAATAAAACCAATATATATATATATATTCATTTTGTGATTTTTCCATTCATATGATAACGGTTCCTGGAAAATTCTGGTTTTCAATATTGTAATCTTTATTACCAGACATTTAGTAAAAACTCTAAAACTGAAAAGTAAATTTAACCAAATAAAAAGTTCTTATGCCATGCTCTACTAAGGTGTGATGATAAAATTGCTAAGTTTTATGGCATTTACCAAGTTTTATCACATAAAACTGTATTTTATTGTTAATTTTACCAAAATCATTAAGAAAGCGATTCGGTAAAAATTACCGAGCTTTTTATTGTTCCTATAAAGCTAGATACATGGTATATTTAAAAAAATTTTGGTAATTTTGATCATACTTTTTTCTTTGTGCAGGAGCTATTTATTTTTTAATATCAAATTAAATTTAAAAATAAGTCTTTTTAATTAATGGCCATGTTTATACCTAAGGAATTGAAATAACAGTATTTCCTGAACTTACAATATATATATTGCTTAACTGAATCATTTGCTTTATATTTTAATGGCTTGCATAAAAAGCAAAAATCAAAGAATTTATCAAAAACATGTACTTTTTTGCTTTAAGAAACTAACAACCTATTGCAAAGTTAACCGTCGTAAATGTAATTCTTGGGAACACTAACACCAGAAAGCATTGCAATTTTCTAAATAAAAAGAATATTTTTCATGAATTGGAACAAAAATCGAAAAAAAATTGTCTTCTGGTCTGTAAATCATTCTGACAGAGTATTTAATTTTTTTATTTGTAAAAAAAAGGGGGAGGGGGTAAACTACGGTTCATGTTCAACCGACACAATAAGTAATAGTCTCTAAAATGTTAAACAGCTTTTTTTAGTACTTTTATTTTTATTTCTTAGAGCCTACTCCAAAATTTTAGTTTAAAATTAAATATAAAATGTAGGATTGAAAGTTTTTAGAAAACCTTATGTAATTTTAAATTGATGTAAAGACTTTTTAAAGTATGATTGATATGTCATTATATTTAAATTTAAATAATTTGACTTAACATATTTTTAACAATAAATAATGTCAGTACTTTTATATTTAAAATCAAACATAAATCATAAGAATTCAGCAAATATCTCTATCCTATACATGCTATTACTTGTTTATCATAATAGTAAAAATTATCAGTTTATTACCATTGAAATTTTGTGACTTGCTGGCTTTTACGTGTAATAAACTGTTTAATGTAATGAAGCATTATAAAAAATAAGACGAAAAGACAGGACTAAAAACATCAACACTTGTTTGGTTGATAGTAGAAACTGAATAGAGATATATCAAATTATATCAACCAATTATTAATTAATACCGTCTTCTTAACTGCGATATCAATTATTTCGTGTTTCTTATATATATATATATATATATATATATATATATATATATATATATATATATATATTAAGTATGAAATGTCCGATTACCTCAAGTCTCAAGTTGGATACCAGATGTCTCCGATATTTCACTTCGATCGTCCTTAATCATCTGGCTTTCACATGCACTTTTTGTTTTTAATAGTCTATCGTATTGTCGTCTAGAGGATAAAAATTGTAAGCCCTGAATACGACAAATATGCGAGTTATTTTCGAATATGAGTTCTGTCATAGAGCTAATGCAGCGCAGACAAACCGAAATGTTAACGAAGCGTTTTTTTTTTTTTATTTATTTTTTTTTTTAAATTTTTTTTTTATAACTGTTGTTGAACAGCCGACCCAATTTTATGGGTTTACGACTACTAATGTTCAACTCCATAACCTTGTAATTTTGAACCCAATCCAGATAACAAGGGAACTCCTGGATCGAGTATTGGGAGAAATTTTCTTTCGTGGAGAACTTTTGATGGAGCTAACCCGTATTTGCGTTACATAGAGAGGAAGACCACGAGAACGTCCCATGTTTAGCCTGGTGGCAAGGGGACTCTAACCCATGATCCGTCTACCACTGAGGATATTTAACGTCAGCACTGTGGTCGGTGCAAGCCGGATGCGGAATTCGTATTTCTAGGAATCGAACTCGGTTCGCCGCATTGGAAGGCGAACGCTCTATCCCCTGAGTCCTCGCGGCTCTAAACGAAGTGTTTTTATTTTATTTTATAACCGTCGTTGAACAGCCGACCCAACTTAATGGGTTTACGGCTACTAATGTTCAACTCCGTAGCCTTGTAATTTTGAACCCAATCCAGAAGACGAGGGAACTCCTGGATCGAGTATTGGGAGAAATTTGCCTTCGTGGAGGACTTTTTGATGGAGCTAACCCGCATTTGCGTTACATGGAGAGGAAGACCACGAGAACCTCCCACTGTTAGCCTGACGGCAAGGGGACTCTAACCCATGATCCGTCTACCACTGAGGATATTTCACGTCAGCACTGTGGTCAGTGCAAGCCGGATGCGGAATTCGTATCGACTGGGATTCGAACCCGGTTCGCCTCATTGGAAGGCGAACGCTCTATCCCCTGAGCCATCGCGGCTCAAACGAAGTGTTTGGCAAGGATGTAGCGAACGAACTTACAGTACGTCGATGGTTCATAAAATTCCGATCTGGAGATTTTGGTCCTCAAAATGAACCACGCGGGTGGTCTGAGAGCAAAGTAGATGACAACCAACTGAAAGCTGTAGTGGAAGCAAATCCATCCGAAACGATCCGTGAAACGACGCGTACGCATCATGCTTTGAAATTACCATCCCAACAATATTAAGTCATGTGAAAGCAATCGGAAAAGTAAAAATGCTGGATAAGTGGGTTTTGCATGAGTTGAGCGAGCGTCATCAACGGAACCGCTTCGAGGCTTGCTGTTTTTTGGTATCAAGACTAAAAGGTGATCCATTATTGCATCGGATAGTCACGTGCGATGAAAAGTGGATACATTTTGATAATTGCAAGCGTTCGGCACACAAGGGTTTGTTGGTGTATACTCGGCATTTGGGAGTGCCAAAACACACCCAAATGCCGAGTATACACCAACAAAAAAAATACTTGTGTCTGTTTGGTGATCCAGCGCGGGTGTTATGCACTATAGTTTTATGAGATCTGGGAAATCGATAACGGGGGATCTCTACTGTGAACAGTTAGAAGAAATGATGAGGCAGCTGCAAATGAAGCTGCCGAGATGGGTCAATAGGGACAGACCAATCCTCATGCAGGACAACACTCGACCGCACATTGCAAGATCGACGTTAGTTGAACTACGGGAACTGGGCCTGGAAACCTTTTGTCACCCACCGTACTCGCCAGATCTCGTGCCAACTGATTACCATTTTTTCCGAGCTTTGGACAATTTTTTGTAAGGAAAAATATTTAATTCCCAACATGCAGTGGAAAATGCATTTCGGGATTTCATCACCAGCTGCTCTCCATATTTTTTCGCTAGGCGGTATTAATAATCTATCGTTAAAATGGCAATGTTGTATTGATAGTTCAGGTGCATAGTTTGATTAATTATATTATTTCTTGCTCGAGATATAATAAAAAAAACTTTCGGTCTCAAATCGGTATATATATATCAATATATATATATATATATATATATATATATATATATATATATATATATATATATATATATATATATATATATATATGTATATATATATATATATATATATATATATATTATATATATATATATATATATATATATACATATATATATATATATATATATATATATATATATATATATACATATATATATATATATATATATATATATATATATATATATATATATATATATATATATATATATATATATATATATATACATTTCTTTTCTTTTCAATAGAACTTGTTCAAGTATATTGACTTGCCGTTTCTTTTTTCCTCTATGCTAACTATTTTAGCTTAAAAAGCATCGGAAGCGTGTTATTGAAGGCTATTGAATCAAATGAGTAAAAATCATAATATTTTAAGTTAAGAAATAATATTTCATGAATGAAATTAGTAATAAAGTATCTTACAAGTGATTATTTTTCGCGAAGTGTGTTATAAAAATAATAACCCTTTAAAAACGTATTTTGGCTTATATTGTGACGCCAGTTTCTTTCTATTGCTCACATACAACTTGCCTAATTCTTTAAAAAATTGTTTATCAGTCTTGGTAAAGGAAAAAAATTTAAATTTAAAGAAAAAATATGATATATTAATTGAGAATTCAGTTTTTAAAAATCTTACCATATAATTATGCCAAAATATATTATATATATTCATTTGATAATTTTACCATTCACTTTGATAATGGTTTAAAAGAAATTCTGGTTTCAAAATTATATCATACGTTTAGTAACAAATACAAAACTGAAAATTAAATTTTTCCAAATAAATGGTTTTTTTGCAATGCTCTAAAGTATCACGTTAAATTAAAAAAATGTTATTCAAAAGCCACTCATTTTACCATATATTCGGTAATTTTAACCTTTTGATGTCTATGCTTCTTACAAAATAGAATGGTAATAATCTGTTAACACTTCTATGATTTATTTAGAATGGTGATTTATTTAAATGGTTGATAAGAGTTGGGATGTAGGTTAATTATTTTATTTTCTAATATGTTTTTCAATTATAACAAAGGGTAAAAAGACATGAATCGTGGCTCCAAATTTAAATTAAAGTATTTTAAAGATCCTGAACTCAGTTGTTGTGTCTGTTTTAGTCATCTTTTATAAGGGTAATGGGATTCATTTATTTATTCACGCACATAAGTGGATATCTTTGTAAATAGTATAAAGAATTGCTAAAAAAAACTTTTTTCGATATGAAGAAACAGAGAACTTAAATCTGTGAAAAACAGCAAGAATACACAATGCTATAGCGATAATTGATCTTAATGGAATGTTTCAGAACGGTTAGAAAAACCGCAATATCCCACGGCAAAGAAGTCTCCTAAAATTTATTGCAAGTAAAATAATCATACCTTCTAGGGGCCTCCGTATCCAAAGGTCCTTCCACCAAATGCTCTGAAGCATTCATTATCTTTGTGCTGCATTTTTTAAATTTGTGCAATCTGTTCTTCAATTTAAAAAGAAACACGCAATTCTTTGCATTAAGCACGCGAGTTTGCATATGTATCTGTACCAAATTTGTTTATTTATTGTCACGCATCAAGGATTACGGTAAGATTCGAACCCGCTTTCTTCATTTTAAATAACTTTTGGCGGAAAGGTGAGACTGCTTGGCCTGGAAAGCCTCTGTAAAATGCCTCTTTAATTGCATTACCATTGCAGAAATTCTGAGGAATACATTGTTATGACTCGTTGGTGAAAAATTTATTATCATTTCGAAATTATTTGAACAAAACTTTTATACCTAAAACAAAAATAAAATAAGACAAAAAATATTTCTTATTTAAATTTTTATACTCAAAGAAGCTTTGTAATAAAAAATTCAGCTTGATTGACGAGATATTTTCATGTAATTATTTTTAGTTTGTGTTGTCTTTTAATTATATAGTAAATAATATTTGAGCTTGGATAACATTACGAAAATAATTTTTCGAAAGTTCATAGATGCCATTGTAGTGAAAAATCCGACTTTTGTCCCCACGTGTCGCATGAAAACAAAGTAGCATTTTAATAAAATTCCGTTGCAAGAAAAGGGTTCTAAACCCGAAATATATTTGTGCTCAATAGAAAGATGTCAATATTTTTATTTATCTTTGTGTTACATTCCTTGTCTTTGTGTTCATGTTGGTATCCGCGTGCTACATGAAATTTCCTTCGTTATTATATTGATAAAATAATTCATTTATTATGATTAAAAAATGCAGAAAAATAAGTAAAAAAAAATCTAATTGAAAATGAGTTTACCAAAATAAAAGCATGGAAGAACTCAAACAAGTTTTAAATCTAAAATTTACTTGTATTTTTAATAAAAAAAAAATACAGAAAAATAAGTAAAAAAAAATCTAATTCAAAAATAATTTTATTAAAAGCAAAGTAAAGCATTAACCGGTTAAAACACTAATATCTGTGTACACGAGGAAACACATAAAAATTTAGTCAGACAATACACTGAACAATATAACTTTGTTTTTATTAATTTTACACTTCCTTGAGCACCACAGTGCTTGATAAATTTGCATGATACACAAGCAACAAAATGAAGTGAATTATTGCCGCTGACATTTCCAGGCAAGCAAACAACCTTTTGTAGCTAAGTCTTGATGGAATATAATTCCTCATTTTATCTAAAATGACTTACATGTCCCTTTCTTATTCTTTTTAAGCAGTTAGAGTATGCATCGCTGGTTTGTTGTACAATAACGTGTGCCAACTGTAGAGGAAAATATGATAGTATCTTGGAAAATTCCATTAAAGGGCAGCTATGACGTCAGACTTGTCTAATTTAAACAAGAATTTATTTAGGGGCGTGTGTATGCAAGCAAGAGTAGTACGTGGTTTTCGACATATAAGTGTTGCGCAGATTTACTAACAGATGTTTCATCATATAGCTGCATTGGAAACCACATTTTTGGAAAGTGGAGGCTCATAAATTTAATCTTACTATTGAGGAAAAATTGAAATTATATTTAATGACTTAACATTTTTTTTTTAAATAAAATGTGTATTTGATAAAAAATTCTAACATATAGTGGTTTAAATTTAAAGTCAGATTTCAATCACAAAATTTTAAAAAAAACTTATTTCTCTATTAGAACATTATTTGTTGCTGGTATAAGACAAGCACTATATCTATTTCCTTAGCAACTTAAAATTACAGGTTTTTAAATTCAGTTAAAATAGTTTTTTACTGAGTGTTTATGGACAAAAAACTCACAAGTTTCGTTATAAGTACATTAAATAAATCCTTTATTTTAAATTGAGCCAGTTGCTGTAAAACTGAATTTTACACATTTACTTTATGCAGATCTAAATAAAAAATTATATCAATTTCATTGTTAAATATACTATAGTAATGAATCAAATATGTTATAGTAATGTACCATTCATGTAAATAATTCATTTTTAATTCATTTTTCATAATCGTAAATATAAAAACCTTAATAGTACGTTTAAACATTATGTTCAAATTTAATTTCTTTCTGGTGATATCTGAAATGAACTTCATATCTTAAATAAGCAAATCCTAGATTTTTAGATGCCTTTCATATTAAATCCTAGATAAATAAATTTATACTCAGTAATGTATCCATAGCAAAATTTTATTTAAAAACATGCGCTAAAATAACATTATAGTATAATAGTATCTAATATTTATACGTAATAGGTTGGCGCAATTATTGCTTAAAAAGACGCATAAATTCGACTTTTTACATATATTTGAAAGGTTCTATGGTTTTTTCATATATAATTTTTAGTTTATTCACTACTTTTCAATACAGGATACCCCATGGTACGTTTTGGAAATTTAAGTTAAAAATAAAATTGCATGAATTGAAAAATAAAATTGCATTCAACTTGGTACAGTCGGGTTTTTTTCATATTCTGCATAATATGATCAAAGATAACTCTATACCATATAATTGTTGTTATACTTAAAAATAATGTTTTTAAATACACTTTATTTTTTAGATGACTATTCTGATAAAGGCAATTTCATAAGCTCATCTGATTATCGAGTCAATGATATTCCTGGTAAGTTTTATTTTATTTACTTATTAGATCCTAATTTTTTTAAATCAGATTATATTTTTACACTATTTGATTGATTGATTTAAAATGTGATCCAAAAAAAAAAAACAAATCATAGTATTTCAGAAATGAAACTATTTTTTGAAATAGAATTTTAAAATATTTAAGCGTTTTCCAGAAAAATACTAAATAAATGGTGCTTAGAATAATCATTAACCTTTTATGCCGAGATTAATTGTTTACCATAAAAATGGAAAAAATTTCAATATTTCTTTTTACCGTATGATATTTAAAATAAGATACTATTTCTTAGATGTTTTCATATTAAGATCTTTTTGCTCAAAACTAATATAGATGATCTAATTTACAATATAAAACCAGAAGTGGTGCTTAAAATGCATATGGTCGATAACTAAGTCAAAAAAGAGTTTTCAGTATCGATAAGCAATTGCCTATGCTTAAAATTTATGAGTAAAAATAATTATTCTATGTTTAATATTATTCTAAAAAATTTATAATAAAAGCATAAACTGAAGAGCACTTAAAGAAAACCTGTCTATTTAAGTGATAAATATTCTAAATTAGTTTAAAAAAAGAATAAAATGCATAAAATATCAATAAATAAATAATGTTTCTCAAAAATTTAAAATTTAGGGTGGAATTTCAAAAATATGAACAATATGAATCAGGTTTACGTCCCATATTTTTGTAAAAATATGGGATGTGAACTTGAGAGAATGAGGTGTAGTTAGTTACACGAGGAAAAAAATTTTGATAAATTTACCGTACCATATGGTAATGATATTTCTGGTGGAAAAAATCCGTAATTCTGGTTAATAAAACCGAAATATATACGGTATTTAAACCATTTATTTTGTTATCTTTCCGTTCATATGGTAACGGTTCACTGGAAATTCCGGTTTTCAAAATTATGTTTCTTAATATCACACTTTAGAAAAAGTGCAAAGCTGAAAAGTAAATTTAACCGAATAAATGGTTTTTATGCAATGCTCTAAAGTGTCAGGATAATATTACTAAATATTACTATAATATACCAAATTTTATAACAGATTAAAAAACCTTATTTTACTGTTAATTTCGGCCAAAGTCCTTATTAAAGCGCTTCGGTAAGAAATATTGAGTTTTTTGGTTTTTCCACAGAAACAATAAATGCTACCATATTCTAGTAGTTTTGACCCTACTCTTTTCTCTGTGTATTAAATTCTGATACAAAGACAATGAAAACACATTTTTAAAGCAATTATATATGGATATATTAACACAGTATCATTTTACACATTCTTAATCACCCATTGCACCCTATTATGCTTCGTAGAAATATTATTATATTTCAACACTGAACTGAATTCTCTAAGAGTGAAAATTTTTTTTTCAAAAATTCTGGTTCAAAATAAAGAGTATTTGCAGTGCGATAGTTAAAAGTTAAGAAATCTTTCTATCAAATATGAAGAATCACATGAAATTGAAACGGAAAGATATACTTTATAATATCAAAACATCATTTGGTTTAAAAAATATGAAAATGGTTCTAAAAGTCAATATGCTTTGAGTGCTCAAAAATAGGCGCCCATTCTCAAGACTCGTTAGACGTCAGTAAGGAAAGCAAGAGAGATTTGGAACGAAACTAATTAAGTTGCCAACGAAAAATGTAAATAAACGGGATAAACAAAGTGAAAAAGTCTGCTGTAGTGGAGAGTGAAACGGAAAATGAATTGAAGCATATCTATTTAATGACTGTTTTCATAGTTTTTGTAAGTTTTTAATTTATCAAGTAAGTTTTTATATTCTTTATTGGAATAGGCAGCTTTATTGATTTGCCCAAAAATATATGGCCTTCTTTAAATAATTAAGCAACATAATACGTGATAATTATGTTATTTATAAATGTTCTGATCTCAAAAACTTCTAGGAATTTTTGTTACAGTGTAAATAAAAAAATATTTAAGGCTTTAAATTAAGTAAAAATAAATAACCGATTCACATAAAAAATAACAGCGAAAAATTACAATTCTTTTCATTGCTTGATTAATTTTATAATAAAAAAAATTAGTGCATTGAAAGTGAGACTATTAGCGAAAATGCTAGAAAATAATTTGTAATACAGACCTTTCATTTTGTGTCTTTTAAAAGTGATTCAGAAAATATAATTACAGTGTTTTTTTATTGTAGCTAATTCTTTTTGCGAAACCTATTGATGCCCTTACAGACATTCTTCAGATAATTTTACACAAATACACTCTCTTTTTAACACTCTTGTTTTTCTTTGTAAAAATTACGTTAAGAAAATCAATAGCTATCAAAATTCTTTGAAGTTTCTTAATTAAAGTTACATAAAAATGCTCCTCAATGAAAAAATGTTTTTAGAATTTGCGATTTTTTTTTATCAAAGCTAATATTAAACTGCTTCAGATATCAAGTCATGATGCTTTGTGTCATTATTTTTAAATGCCAAATTACAGCTAGAACCAAAGGAATCAAAACTATTTTTTCACAATAGCTTTTATAAATTACCTTGACATTTATTTTTGTTAAGATTTTAAAAATTGATAGCAAGATATTAATTTTGGACTCATCTATTTTCTTAATCTGATTAATATCGCTCAAAAATTTCTTTGTGAATTAGTAATTTTAATGTTTTTAATTTATGAGTTGTATTTCGTTTTCTTACTTAAACTTTGACTTCAATTTTAATATAAAACCTTTTTTACGTCACATCTTTCGAAATTATTGTAATATAATAATTTTATGATTCATCCCCTAATAATAATACAAATTGACTTTTTAAAAAGGTTTGTTTTTAAAAATTTTGTTTGTTTAATTTTCTTATTTAAGTATAAATATGATAAAAATCTACGATATCCAACAATATATGTTTGTTATGTTAAAAATTTTCTTAATTGAAACATAGTTTTGATTAGAATGTGGAATTTTTTCTCTTGTTCTTTGAGAGTTAATTTTTGTGTTAAGTTGAAGTTTGCAAATGACCTCTAATGTAGTTTCTTTGTACTTAATTTTAAAGAAAAAAAATTAACGAATATTGTTGTTACTATTTCATCAGTATTATCATTGAAATTTTAAACCTGAAGTTTTTATTTCAAGTACAATAAAATCTCGATACAACGAGTATGGTATATTACAAAAATCTGATTTTACGAAAAATTTCCAAGTCATTTCGAAATGTTAATATTAAGGATTCAAAAATATATGTTTCAAACGAGTTAAAAATTACTAACTCTAGTGATTTTGGTCAAAATAAGCGAAAAATAGTGTAGAATTTTAATAATTTATGGTTATGAAATACAGCATAAAGCACCGGTGTCTTTTTCTGCGTTAAAGGTTAAATCTTGCAAACATGGCTCACTTCCAACATTAATTTTTTTAAATATGCACTTCTTTGCCGTTATTTAGATTTATAAGAAACAGTTATTCATCATCAGAAGTTCATTCATTTACAAAATTAAATATTAATAAAGTTTTGAATATGAATAAAAAAAAATTTAAACTATTTTTTTTTTTGTATTTTGTATTTTAGTACAAGTATAATACTAGTATTCTGATAATCTAACAGATATTTTCTAGTAACTATTAGACTGTTTTATATAATTAAAACTTTCCAATATATATTTTACTTGTAATTACAGAATCAAAAAACTATATAAAATATACACTGGTGCCCCATCTGCGTCTAAGGGTAAATACAGAAATGTTTTTATGGACATTTTTCAGCAGTTTAAGAATGAGTAACAGTGTACGATAAGGAAATAAATGGAAGACATATTTATCTATTTCAGATATGATTTTACAAAAGAGGAAAGCGAGCATACATTTTTTCTTACTATTTTTAATGTCTGTGTGACCATTGGCTAAATAATTTTCCTTCTAACAAAACAAAAAAAAAGTGGAAAAAAAAGTTCTGTTTTTATGAAAATCTTGCCGCAAACTTCAGAACTCAAATGCACCATCTATGGACCACATTCTGTGATCACCTTTTTTTTTCTTCTTCTTTTTTTTTTTTTTTTTGATAACTTACTATAAAAATCAACATTTAATCTTATCAATGACAACAAATGTATAGCACTTCATTTTATTTTCTTCTTTCAAAAAATTATTATGGTGTGAAAACTTGTTAAAACATTCTATTCTTGAACAGTTCTGCCTTTCAAGGTACAGAGCTACGTGATTTAGTCTATAGTTTGTCATCTTTAATAGCAGTCACCTTTAAATATGTATTTTACATAAAATAGCTGTTTATTAAAAAAAGAGGAACATATGTCAATTTCGTTTTTTAATCTTCTTATTTCAACTTTAACATGATTTCCTTTTCTCTTATATTCTCTAAGAAAAATTTTAATCTTAATTTTTAAATCTTGACTGAGTTGTTTCTTTTATGAAATACAATCATACTATTCAAAGGAAGACAAAACTAATCATTTCAAACGTAAAATTTTAAGTAAATGACGTAGTTCATTTTGTTTAAAAAATCTAAACACAATGATTTGTTTTTATTTCAGATGTAAGCAATCTCAAAAAAGAATTTAGGCCACAGTTTCCAATCTACTCTAGTTACCAAGGTAAGGCACGCACTTTTTATTTCCACTTTCATTCAGGACATTCGCCTCCCAATGAGGTGCCCCAGGTTCGAGTCCCAGCGGTAGCTGGTTGAAACGAATTTTGTTCCCGGCTCCCACTGATCCCAGTGTTGGCGTAAAATATCCTCAGTGGTACACGGATCATGGGTTATAATCCCCTTGCCATTGGACTAACCATGGTTTTTTCATGATTTCCCTCTCCGTGTAACGCAAGTTAGTTCAATTAAAAAGTCCTCCATGAAGGCTACTTTATCCCAATGCTTGATGTGGGAGTTCCCTTGTCTTCTGTTTTGAGATCAAAACTTCAAGACAACAGAGTTAAACATAAATAGTCGTAAACTCAGAATTGAGTCGGCTGTTAACCAGTGGTTTTAAAATAAAATATGAAATCAAACGTAACTGGGCCGCGATGAGTGAGAGGATAGAGCGTTCGCCTTCCAATGAGATGACTCAGCTACGAATTCAAGCACTGGTTGGAAGATATGAATTTTGTATCTGGCTCGTACCGATCACAGTGCTGACGTATATTTCATTAGAGGTCAAAGAATCATTGGTTAAGATACCCTTGTCGTCGGGCTACCCGTGCGAGGTTTTCAGGAATTTTCTCTCCGTGAAACACAAATGTGAATTAGTGCAATCAAAATGTCCTCCATGAAGGCTAGTTTGTTCCAATGCTTGATCTAGGAATTCCCTTGTCTTCTGAATCGGGTTCAGAATTACAAGGCTACTTAGTTATACAATAATAGTCGTAAATACATATAATAATAGTCAATACAATAATAGTCCTCAGAATTGAATCAACTATTCAATGCCGGTAATAAAATAAAATAAAAAAATCATGGAAACATAATAAAATCTGCGTTCACTTTTTAATTTTAAACCTTAAGCTAAAGATGAGTATAATCATCATAACAATGACGAATATGAAAAATATTTTACGTTATACAAACCGAATACAGGTCTGAGTAATCTAACGACTTCTCACAGTTTGCCAAACGACGATAGGTTTCAAATTTATGTTCGTTTATCATTTTGTATAACTAATAGTTAACCTCGGAGCTCAAATCTTAATAACAACACTTTTTAATTTTGAGACAATTTAATGACTAATTTATTGAAACGATAACATAAATTGTATAAATTATTTGTAATAAAAACTAGCCATTTTAAGAGCCATTAACATAATTTACTAGCCATTAACTTCATACATCAACGGTGTTCCGTAATGACTACTCTCAATATAGATGTTTATAATTCTATTCAAGAATGAAAAAAAAGTAGTGTTTTTTATAATATAAAAATTTATTTTGCTTCAAAAATTATACAGATGAAAAAAAATTTACCTATACAGAGTGATCAAAAATAAGCATCTATTCCAAAACTTTCCTGGCATGAATGAAGAAAAATAAAAGAGATGGAAAAAAAATGGAAAAATAAATAAAGACTAAAAAAAACAAACTTGAAAGCGAAACCACGGTAGCCGGAGGAGACAACTATGAAGAACTGGTAAAGTCGTTAACAAAGAAACATGTCGTTAACAAGGGAATCAGCAGTCATTTGTATAAAACAATCTGATTTGACAGAGGTGGAAAGAATTTTGGCTTAAAGGGAAATTATATTTATGCTCAAGATTCCAACAATGTACAGAAATAGATGATTTGACAAATTTTAAATGACAGACACATCCTTTAATCCGCATTTTGAAGCTCATTTGGTTAGAGTATGATAGTAGTTATCATTGCAAAGTCGTACTTAAAAGCCACAAATTATATTTAAACGAGGATGAAACTAACACGATATCAAAGTTCATGGAATCACTTGCGATGATGAAGAAACAGCAAGACTAGTTTGATTGCATGATACTTGGAGATGTTTCTAATAATCAATTCTTCTCTGGTTTCCTCCGGCAATCAAGCAGGTTTTAATGCTTATTCGGATTTTTTGTTTCTTCCTTTTCTTCTTCCGTCTTAGAGATTTATTTGAGACAGTCCAAAAATTTTTATACATAAATTTTTTATTTCATTTTTGATACAGATTCTAATAGTATAGGAAGACCAAGAAAGGGATGCTCGGTTTTTGTCACAAAAATGACAGTTGGATCGCCATCCGATGCTTTTTGAGGATTACTGGAATTTGACTAATTGTCAACGTAGAAAATCGTTTTCCCGAGAGTTACATAGTGAAGATGAGTCGTGCTGGAGAAAACGGTTTCTCTCCACACTTAGACTAAAAGAACAAAAAAAAAATATAGTAAAGAAGAAGGATGGAAGTATTGATTGAAGAATAATTTTTAGGAAAAAACGGCTCTTGTACAGCCTTCCACATTTGAAAACAAGCAAATTTTATTTTTTCAAAATCAAAAATTATAAATCTAAAATTATAAGTTTTCAAATTCTCAAAGTATGTAAATAAATTTGTGTGACTTCGATGCACATTTTTTAATGTATGATTTCAATTACGTTTGAAGATTCTCGAAAGTTGAGGCTCGTTTTTTTAAAATCAGCTTTCCTAGACATAGACATATTCATATACATGTGTTAAGACCTATATCCATAAGAAATACCTGATTTATGCACTATATAGCTTTTTTAAAATCATAAAGCGTGTTTTAAATCATAAAATGTGTTGTTTTTCCTTTCAGATATTCATCAAAACCATAATAAACAACTGTTTATGTCACTTGTTTTTTATTTTGAATAAATGTTATAAGCAAACTATTTTAGCTAAGTGGAATTTCATTAAAGTGAAGTTTGCACGAATAAAAACTGAAAAAACGAGAGACTGACATAAAATATTTAAAAAATGTAAAAGAACTGAATAAATATTGAAAATTATTTTACTTTACTTTTTAATTATAAAAAAACGAATAAATAAAAAATAAATAAATAAATATATTCGAAAGAGTAATTTTAGTATATTACTCTTATTTTCAAGCAACATATATAAATAGAACAAAACTAAGGTTGAACCATTAAGCTTAAAGCACAAAATTGAAATAAATAAATATAAGTTCTTATTGATGACTTTTGAAGTAGATATTAAAAAGCCATATTTCAAATGCACCATCGTATTGTTCAGAACTAGCTTCGTTGAGTGTATTTTAAAGTGTATTATTTTCTATTTTGCATAGAGTAAAACTCATACATTTTTATTGGCATGTTAAGAATAATTTTCTATTGTTGTGAAATTCTGTACTTTTATATTACACTGAAGAACAAATTTTTTGTTGCATACAAATACTTGATTTAGTTTAATTCGGGAGAGGGGGATTTCAAATCTGAAATTAGTTTTGCTCCTAAAGCTACGATTTGTTTTAAATGACATTTTAAGTCTATTTTTTTTTTTTTTATGTCAAATCAAAAATTAGACTAGAGAACCAATTTTTTGTTGCATACAAATACTTGATTTCGCTTAATTTGGGAATATGGGATTTCAAATCTGAAATTAGTTTTGTTCCTAACGCTAAAAGTTTTTTAATGACTTTTTAAGGTTATTTTATTTAATAATATTTATCAAATAAAATATTATTCTAAATATTATTTTATTTAATAATAGACGAAAGAAAATTGAATTGCGAATTATACAACAGTTAACATCATTATATAATAATGCAATTGTTTTGCACTTTTTCAATTTTTCTTATTTTAAATTGTTTTTATGAAATTTGAATGATTTTTTTAAGCGTGTTTTGCTTTTTAATTATTATTTTCTCATGCAAATTAATACAAATTTTCAATTCAATTTAGTGAATTCCAAGATCCTCCAATAGCATAATGCTTATGTAAAATAGAGGTTTTCAAATCTGAAGAATTTCCTTTTGGATAGTAGGCAATCTTTCAATTCGAAGAAAATTTTTAAAAATATTTGATACACAATCACGTTATTCAGGTAGATATTAATCAAAATTTGAAAAATTCTAATTATTTTCATCAGGCTTTTATTTACATTTGATTTTATTTACAGATTACATATTTATTTTAATTATAATTTTCATTTTTACTGTAGTTTTGATCTCAAAGTTACGAAAAATTATGATTTATATTTATTTTAGAAAATAAAGCCAATATGAAGCATATTTTCAAAAAATTTTAAGGACATTATTTTTAATTTGAAAGTAATTTTTGTTCAAATTTATATTTAAATAATTATGTTTAAATTTATATTTTTATATTTTTTTTAAATTTTTATGATTTTTGAAGTCATTAACATCCTAGCCCTAATAATAATACCTGTATCAAGTTTTTGTATGAGTTGCTAAATGAAATGAAATTTCTTCTATGCTTTTTATTATAGATGGTTTTGTACCTACTGATATCTCTGCTCTAGATAATATTTATTGGTGGAAAAAGCGTTTTCCACATTATAAGAGTGGGCCTGTGGAAGATATACCATTCTTTGATGACACTGATTCAATGGACGGCTATATTTCTGGTCAGTATTATTTTAAAAATAACTAAACTCTATTAAAGAAAAACTAAATATGCGAGTTACCAATGAAATATGTATTTTAATTTATTTGGCTAAAATCTCTCTTTTTTTCTACTTTTTATTTTAAAAAAATTATAAATCATTAAACCTCAAACTTTGCACATTCGTGGAACAATTTTAAGGATAAAGGTTCTAAATTTAAATAAATGGAAAGAAATAAAGATTTCATTATAGAATTCAGGACCAGTTAAAAACAAATAAAAGAATTAATATTCAATCTAAAAATAGAGGTTTAATCTGAGATTGAAAGGAATTAATAGCACTTTCTAAAATGAAAAGCCAGTTTAAAATAAATAGAAATGAAGTAAGGGCTCACTTTAAAATTAAAAGCCGGTCAAAAATGAATGGAAAGAAATTAAGGGTACATTCTAGAGCTAAGAACCTATTTAAGACAGCTAAAATAAATGATCTATGGTTAACAGAAATAAATTAATGGTTAATTTTAACATTAAGAGCCAGTCTGAAAAATGTTGAAGGAAATAGGAATTTATTTTAGAATTAAGAAAGAATCAAAAATAAATAGAAAGGAATTAAGTGTTCATTTCAGAATTTCAAACCAGTCTAAGATAATTAAAGGAATTAAGCTTTCAGTCTTAGATATATGGAAAGGAATTAAAGCTCCATTCAATAATTAAGGATCATTTAAAAACAAATGGAAAAAATTTAAGAATAATTCTATAATTAAGAACTTAATCTGTGGTATATGAAATTGAATTAAGATTTCAATTTTAAATTTACGAATCAGTCTAAAACAAATGAAAATGAATAAATGGATTATTTTAAATTATATGGAAGGAAATCAAAACTAAGGACTAAGATATGACTAGGAAATGATTTAATTGTTAAAGTTTCAGTTAAATAGACGAAAATTTAGGGATTGCTCTGAAACTGGAGATGAATTCAAAGTTTAGTCTTAGAAAAATGAAATGGATTTAAAGTTTTAGTATGAATTAAATAGAAATGAATTAAAGATTCATTCTAAGGTAAATATAAAAAAATTCTAATTTGCCGGTTGCAAAAACAATTTTTAATCTTTTGTTTATTTTATAAAATTTAGTATCATTGGGCCCAAGAATATGTAGTAAAAAGCTGAAGGTGAAACTTATAATTGAAAAAAAAAAGATAGGCAACTTGCGAACTGAAGATCTAATAAATTTTGAGTTCCTAACTCGTCTTTCTTGAAGCGAAATTTTTTAATTTGTAAACGAGTCTGGAAGACACAATTTTTTTTATGAAAATTGCTTTTAAATTAGAAATTATTTTAAATGTCTGAATACACTAACATTACTTATCTATTTGCTATATAAAAGATTCATAATATATCCCATGTAAAAATATTCATTAGATGTTTGTAGTTAAACAATGCAACTAACAAAACTTTGAAGAAAATACCAAATAGGAGTTTAATTTTTAATACTTGATTAGTATTAATCCGAATATGGTTTGGTTTTTATACATATTCTAACAAAAAAATAGGATCCCAATAATTCAGAACAAAATTTTGAGACTTCTTTATTTATTATTATTATTCCAGGTGATATTTTCTTCTCTGCTGTATTTTGCCGAAATGCTAAATTTTTAGGCAATTTCTATCGCCTTAAATTTCACATTAAAAATATAGAAGATAGCAGAATTAAGTACAGTTATCGAACATAATTTTAGAGCTCAGTTAAAGAAGGTTCAAAGTAGCATTTCATTTAATTTAGGGACATTATAGCAGCAGAACGAAATTATTCACGAACTGCATTTTCTAAAATAAAATAATTTATGAACTTTGTAGTAAAATTAAACTCTCACCTCACAACTTGTCCCAAACGTGATTTCAAGTAAAACTTTCACAGCTCCAATTGCTATTTTCTTCTACTATGATTCATTTCTTCAATTATGATTAAATAAATACAAAAATTAGAAAAGATGTAAGGTATTTAATTTTATCACAAATTATTTCCAAAAAAATTTCAATTTTTTTTTCATTTTTCTAAATTTTAGGTAAACGCTTAAACAATATGAGCTCAAAATGTTTATGTATTTATTATATTTTATTTATTTTCCACATTTCTTTTTTTACGGTTTACTTTTTTCGTTTTCTTTTTAATTCTCGATTTCTTCGTTAATCCAAATAACAATAAATATAAAATAATTTTACAATAATATTAATTTTCAGTTTAGAATAGAATTAATGGAATTTGTGATTATTTATAGTTCATCCTTACAACAACTGCAAATCGGTATTTAACGTATTGATATTTTCACGCTTAAACAAGTTGAAGTATTAAAAAAGTTTTTTTAATATGAATTTAATAAACTAAATAAATATGCTGGTTAAAAAATTGGCTATGAATTGATCAAAATTTTGTAGCCGCCAATAGCCACAGGATGACTTAAGATAACAAGTGGTGGTTAAAAAGTTATCAGCTAGTCTCCACCCGAACAAAATTGTTTTTGTCTGAAATGTACACCATGTGCAATTTATAATTTTTTCCCTAATAAATATGGTATTACCATAAATATTGATATTCTTAAAATTACTATGTTTCATGATTGTTTTTTAATTTTCTTTTTTCATTTTAGAAATGAAACCTTGTAATATTTTTCGAAATTTACCCTATTTTCCAGAATTCTTCAAAAGAAATGCCGGCACTATTAATGTCAACAAATTTTCAATCGCTTAAAATTTCCCATTTTAGAAAAAGCTGCAAATTGTTTTAAAAAGTGGACACTAATAAAAATGATACAACTAGGCCACTGACAAGTAGCAAAATTTCCTAATTTTACTCTATATTACGAACTTATTTGTATCTCTAAAATTTTCAACTTCTATAAACATCATTATTATTAAAAAATTTTATTCAAAATAATTGCTAAAAACTGCGTTGAAAAATAAATGACGAAATATTGTAGTATTTAACAATTCAAACCTATTAACACCATACTATTTATTTTGCAACTTAAATCAAACGTTATCAGGCAGAATTTTTGCAAAGGATTATGCGATGGTGTTAGTTAATGCTAGATGCTTATATTTCTTTTCAAGCAGCACAAATGATATTTTAGACCTGTTGAACTATTTTTTATTGTTCTTTGAATAAGATTTGTTTAGATTTGGATTTAAAATAATTTATAAAGATGCGATCTGAATTTTATAATTTTTTTTTTAATTTGATATGCCTCTAATCTAGGATAAAATTAACGACCTCCGGTTACAGAATGTCTAATTATAACAAATTGAAATTAATGGCCTTCCATTTGGCACCCGATCACCGTTTTTTTTTTTTTTTTTTTTTTTTTTTTCCGTTGAAACTGCACCACCATTATTATTATTTTTTTTAATCATTTAAAATTTCCGATTCTTGAAAACGTGGCTTCTTGTTTTAGAAAATGACCACTGTTAAAAATGCTTCAACTTACCAGTAGCATAATTTCCTAATTTCGCCCAATAGTTGTATTTTCTATTTTAACAGGTGGAGTTAATAAACGCGACTACACTGCTGCCCAGCTTGTAAACATGTTGAAAGCCATAGCCAAGGCACGAAGACAACGACAGATTAGGATTGCTGGAAAGGGATTGAGATTTGGGATCAGCAAATGAGGTCCACTTCTTACGTAAAATTTGTGTCGATTTCGTCCTTTGTAAAAATCCTCTTTTGTAAAACTTCCTATTTCAAATGTTTGGTAATCACTGCAGCAGCAAAAACCTCTAATGTCCGTTTAAATAGAATTAGTTCACCACAGTAAGTCAGATGGTTGGCAAACTGCCAAAAATGCAAATAGTAGCGAAATCAGTATTGGATGTTTTTAGCTCTATATTATATAAATTATTTATATGAATATTGTGCGTGTGAATACAAAGCTCGAAAACAGACATTCTTGGAATATTTAAAAACACTTATTTTACTTTTGAACGCGAACACTTTAGAAAAATAATATACTGAAAGGTTAACCCTTTTATGAGGCTTTTAAACATACGTATATATTCTCTCAATTTTTTTTATATATATTTTGAATCATATCGATGGTAAATTTTGAAACTGAATTATATATAATTATAGTATCAATATATATTTAAACCATAGAATATAAAAATGTATGTGTTTACAGCGCATTTCAGTCCTAGAACAGCTTTAATCGTAATTCCATGTAAGGAATAACATAGTAGCACAAAACTTAGAAATTTTAGAAACTTAGACTCTTCATGAAAGAATAAACTAATGACATGTAATATTTTGAGTTTTTCATGAGGAATGTAAACACTATTAATCTGTTTTATACTGTAATACGCCGTCATTTTTTGAGGTGAAATTAAGTATTGTAATAGTTATTTATAAAGCCTCTATAAGTGCTTTATAAGTTTTGTTTTAAAATATTTAAAATCATAATAAATTTCAGTTAATTAGCATTTAACAGTTACTGCTGCACTAGTGAACTGATGGTGCTATAGTAGAATACTAAATATTTTAAAAATTAAAAAACAAAAATTATTATTTTTGGAAGGTTAATATTTATTTCAATTTTACAACTTCACTTGACAATCTCATTTCTTACCTAATCTGTCTCGAAGATATTCTCTTGGATTTAAATTATTCCATTCCTAATAAAAATCAGTATGTTCTTTAAAAATTGGGCATTTCAAAATAATAATTTCATTTAACTAGGAGCAATGTTTGCATTACTTAAATGCGCACATGGTTATTTAAAAGAATCATAATCTGTGTTTTGCCTACTGCCATTCAGAAAAAAGTTATTGTAGTAATTTAAATAAAAGTTCTCTGAATATAAGAAAAAAGGGGGGGAGGGGATTCTCTTCAGTATGTTTCGTAACTAAGTTGGCAAAATTTATAACGCAAAGACGAGTAAGTCTTTTCAATTAAGTTTATGCGATTAATTTTTTAACATATCAGACTTGTGCCAACTATAGCACTATTCTAAAAAGATAATTTTTTTTTTTAAATTTTATATATTATAACAACAATAAAATTTAGCAAAATACGTGAATGTTTACAAGAATGTTTACATGTGTTCTCATTTCTGGTAGATCAGTGTTTTATGCTTATAAAATCAATTATGCTTATAAAATCAAGTTAAAACTTAAGGAGAGTTAAAACTGTCGGGGAAAAAAAAAAAGAATTTTTTTTTCCGACCAGACTTTGTTAGATTAAAATTTATTTCAGAGTTCCAATTTTAAATCAACATAAAATATTCCCGCATAATCGATTTCAATGTGAATGAAGGAAAGTAAAGTAACAAAATTTGTACTTATAATAATCACTTTTATTTCTTAATAGTATCTATCATTTCTGTAATTGTAATTTCCGACTTTGTTTTAACTTTGCATCTGCTTTGATAAGTTTAACAAACTTTAAAACTTCCTAAAGTATTCTAAATTTTTTCATGAATTATTAAAATTAAAAAAGATCATACTATTTCAATTGAAAAAAACTTGATAATTTCTTTAGAGAACTAATAATTAAGTGTTAAAAATCTATTATTTATCGAGTCATTTTGTATTAATCTTTAATTTTTCATAATCCATCTTTTGTCTGAGCAAATGTAGCCTTAAGCAAGATACTAAAATTTAAAATAAGTAAAAAAGAAAAAAAAATTCGTTTAGATTATAGGGAGTAAAAAAAATAATTAGGTAAAAAATGATGAAGATGGAAGGAAACAACTATGTCACCAAAACTTCGCCTATTACATTTTAGCACTAAAATTAAAATGAAAAATTATGTACTAACGATGAATAATTCTATGTAAGCATTACTTATGGTAAAGTTATGTTCTTATTCACTTATATTTATTTGTAGGATAGTTTTAAATACATAAATTTGATTTTAAAATGAAAAAAATGGAATAATCTGTTTTCATATGATGTTTTAAGGAAGAGAAGAACATGATAAAAGTTCATTTACATAGTAAATAAAACTATTGCAATTCCGAAAGTGATAAAACCTACCTATGAAATGTGTAAGGCTCTCCTTTAACAAATTTATCTATACAACAAAATGTACAGTAAATCACCATATTTAAAGATTTTTTACTTTAATCTTTCTTTATCGATTTTCTTCCATTGATATATCAAGGAGAAATGGAAGGTAGAAAATGTCTTTCTCCTTTCTCCTCCAGTCACATGGTGTCATTCTGAGAGCAAAATATATCTTTAAGTACGTTCTCTACTTACACTATAGCTATATGAAGCTAAGCCAATTACAGTGTTACTTTTAAGGAAAAAAAATTTAAAGCATTTTTTTTAAATCTTTATCTAATGTAAAATGAAGCAAAGATGCTACAATCACTTTTTTTGTCATTTATGATCATAACAACAGCATCAAAACAGTTAACTAGTTAATGGAGAAAAAAAGAATGATTACACACAGTAAAGTATCTAAGAATATATCCACTTCTTGAATATCGAATTTTGGGAGTCAATTGCCCTTTATTTAAGAAGAATTAATTGATTGAAGAAGATTGTTATATGTAAAAAATCCATATCACGTTTTTTCTAAAAAATTTAATCCAGAAAATAACTGAAGTTGATAAAGTAAAATGATTAACTCTTTATCCATCATAAAAGGAATTGATTTTTCCTTCATCCAATGAAAGTGGAGTTCTCTTTTATACAAAATTAGTCTAAAAAGTTTGGTAAAAAACCATTAAGCAAATTTTGGAAATAAAATATCTTTTAAAACCCAGAAATTGACTTAGCTCCAATACTCTTTCGAAATTACCCGATAAAGCGTTGATAGATTGAAATTTAGTCGTCACACTTCTGATTAAAATGGAAACAGATCTTGCTTGAATGATTTGGCTTTCGATACCCATCGGCAATTTTGCAGTAACATTGGTCTGATTCATTAGATATTCTCACCAGTCATATTTGCCAAATTATGATCCGGAAATAGTTCCAGAAAATATTTAAGGCCATGGGAAAGCTGTATTTCCATTTCGCGGCTTAGAAACCTCGAGTTATCTGGCACGCATTCTTAACCTCAAACAAAGCCTACCACAAGCAAACAATCCCTGCATAGATTAGGTGTCCGATGAATAATAGTTTAAAAGTACAAATCGGCTGTGGTTCTATTTCTTTTACATAGTAGATGGTAAAAGGAGGCAACATGACAGCGTAGAGGGTGGACGGACAAAGATATGATAATTTACCGTAGTTTCATAATTAAATGCAGGCCTTATATCTGGATTTTTATTCCTTGTATTTTAAGGATATTAGTTTACATTGCAAAATCGTTCTAGTATTTGCACTCTGCCTAACGTCCACGCGAACCCCGTGCATTCGTTAGATAAGATCCTCGAAGATTTCCCGTAGCATGCCGTTTAAATTCGAGATCGCAACACTCGAATACACCATCTAGGAAGAAGACCAGTTCCGTGTCTAGAGCCTCTTTTCATCCCCTTCCTCCTCTGTACAGATGTATGGGAATGTATTACGGTGTTTTCCCCTTACATACTATTTTCGGATTTAGATTATCCAAAATATGTTTTAAAATTTCTATGATATTTTAATAAAGCACTACGTTTAAACTTAACATAGTGCTTTGTTGTGTTCTATATAGATTCAAAGCTTAAAAAATTGCAAACGGTTTAAAAATCAAAACAGAAACTAACGTACTTCTTCTTCATATGACTATCCACACTCTTATAATAAAAGCATGCTTAGTGTTGCCATAGGTAAAGAATTCTGCTATGCACCACCTGTAGATAATTTCTATCGTCAATTGAACATAAGAGGTAGGTTTTAAATTATGATAGGATAGTGTGCCAGATCGGAAAGGTGGACAACAGGCAAGTTTTCAGATCTTTGTTGCAATCTGGTATGCCATTAAAGTACCGTGAAAACAAATTGAAAAACAAGGCTTTCTAAAGTCTAAAAAAACTGTCAACTCTTTAACTCGGAGAGATCTCTTCGAGTCATGTAGGCAACCGTCCCAGCTCTTAACGATTTCAATTTTAAATCCTTCTAAGCTTTGATCAAGAACGTGTGTCACATAGCATGAAGGGACCTGGGTGTCACTGATTGTATCCCGTGAGCAAATTGGAAAAAGTGCGTGCCTTCGGCTAAAACCAAACATAAATTCATTCTCTTCTCACGGAACTTCTTTCGTTAGCGCATTTTTGAGGCGGTTTATCCACTTTTTAATAAAGCATTACATTTATCTATTGCTCCATTTCAGTGTGAATCAGGTTTTTGCACACACGCCATTCGACCACACGTAGCTGATTAATTTGCATCAATTACACGCTATATTTGTCACATGCTGTAATAAATATCTCTCTACAGATCTCTCCCTGCACAGGCACATAGCTTAATTTTTGACTCACGATGCGATAGCTGTTGATTTGCCAAACTTTTTTGACGCATTTTTTATCATTATTATGTATAATATTTCGCACATAAAATTAATTAGATGCGTAAGCTTTGTAGTATACCAAAATATTTATACAAAAATTATCTGTCATTTGTTTTTGAAATATTTGTGAAGAAAAATATTTTCAAATTTTTAATAAAAAGTTAATCCCTCACGATAATTAACAAAAACTTACTACTCTTTCAAAGTGTAAATACATTATTTGAAAATTCCTGACCATTTTGGTGCGAATTGTCCAAACATTGTTTGATGTTTTAAAACCATTTCATGCAATTGTGATGTCATTCGATGTTACTGTAGATACATTATGTGAAGTACTTAATCTATCTGTGGATTATTGTCATTATTAAGTGATTTATTGTGTTATCTGAGTGTTGAGGATATGTATTATAATTTTTATGTTATTGAAATCATATTTTATTTATTGTCATCAATTTCATTTGTAAATCAGATGGCTTGTGCATGCATCATTAATTTTTACTGTTATTTATTGAATTTTACTAGTTTGTGCTTTTATATTTTCATTATGTATTCTAACTTATGTTTTCAAACTTTTCCCCGAAATTTATGTAACAAATAAACAATAAAACTAAATAACTGATTGTCACTTATTTTAAAATATGAAAAAAAAATTTACAGTTCCTTTTTTTATTAAACAAATGCCCTATAAATTTGTAAGATTATTGTCTTTTAGAAAATAAATGTCAACTCGAAATGAAAACTTCTATTTTTTTACTAATAAAAAAAGTTCAAAATAGAAGATTCAAAAACATGAGCTAGTTCAAAAACATGAAAAGTTCAAAATAAAAGATTCAAAAACATCTCCGATTAGTTAGAATTTCAAAACTGAGCTAAAGATCTTCGTCGGTTAGATCGACGGCAAGGGCAGCAATTCTTATGAAGCAGCAATTCTTATGAAGCAGCAGAATTCGTATCATCCCGCCGTCGCTAGGTTTCGAACTTCTGTCACCTCATTGGAAGATGAAAGTTCCATGCCTTGAGATGCCACCGCTCTCATTATCATCTTTAAAACAAATTTAATCAATAGTAAATACAACTAAAAACCAGATAAGTAAATTCCAAATACATCTGAACTGTCCCGAGTTAATAGCCTACCATTTAAAATAGACTCCATTTTTGAAGAATTGTTATATATATACACTCAAGAGTCAAAACATTATGACCACCCCTACATTTTGCAATGATTTCTCCTGGACGACGTGGAAGGCACGTGATCAAGTGGAAGTGGTATTTAACTGTTGCTGGAGAGTTTGAAGAATCCTTCTTTCACTTACTTCTGTGTGTGATGGGAAAGGCTGCGGATCTAAGGGACTTTTATAGAGGGCAGATTGTAATGGCTCGAAGGCTCTGAACAAGTATTTCTGAAACTGCACGACTTGTGGGTTGTTCGCGACCTGCAGTTGATAGTACTTATGCAAAGTGGATGAATGACAGTGAAACCAGCAGTAGACGACATGGTGTTGGACGTCCACTCGCTATCAAAGAAAAAGGTCGTCGAAGATTGTCTCGCTTGGTAAAGCAAAACCGGAGCCAGACAATGGCTCAGCTGACAGCCCAATACAATGCAGGGTCAAGTAGAATAGTATCAGAGCACACTGCTCAGCGGACACTGTTGGATATGGGGCTACGCAGCAAACGTCCCACTCGTGTGCCTTTGCTGACCAATCGTCATCGCCAACTACGCCTGCTCTGGGCCCGGGAACATCGCGACTGGTCCATGGATCAGTGGGAGAGAGTTGCCTGGTCAGATGAATCACGGTTTGTCATTCATCACGCCGATGGCCGTGTCAGGATACGCCGTCTTCCATGCGAACAGTTGCTTCCTCAATGTACAGTAGGTCATACACAGGCCGGTGGTGGTGGGGGACGTTCTCTTGGGCGTCTCTGGGACCCGTGGTTGTGGTAGAGCAGACCATGAATTCTACAGGGTATCTGAACATCATTGCGGACCAGTTGCACCCCTACATGGCCTCTGTCTTTCCAGCTGGAAATGGAATTTTCCAACAGGACAACGCCCCGTGTCGCAAGGCTCAAATTGTGTTGGAGTGGTTCCAGGAACACGATGCTGAATTCCAGTTAATGTCCTGGCCACCTAACTCACCGGATCTCAATCCGATAGAACACATTTGGGATGACATGGAACGGCAACTCAGAGTTCAAAGACCACTAAGTCGCAATATCTCAGATTTGCGTGACCGTTGCTTGAACATCTGGTACAATCTGTCTCCGGCCATCTACCAAGGGCTTGTGGCATCCATGCCAAGGCGGGTTGCAGCTGTGTTGCGGGCTAAAGGTGGGCCAACACGTTATAAAGAGGTGGTCATAATGTTTAGGCTCTTGAGTGTATATACATTTGAAACCATGAATGCATCAAAATTTAAACGCATTATGGAAAATTAAAGTGCATTGCAGTTTTGTATTTTTTTAAAAATCAGTCTAGCCAGTTTTTTTGGATATAAACCACTAAGAAAAATACTTTAATTTGAAACGAAAAAATTTATAATTGTGTAAAAATAAAGAAACTGTATAATTATAAATCTATACATATTTATTTTTGACATTTAGTCAGATGTTAAATACTATAAGCAATAAAAATATATAGATAACTTAAAGGAAATTCTAAGAAAAATTACTTAAATTTCTTTTTACGCACCATAAAAAGTTAAAGAAGAAATACATTATAATAGTAATCATAGCTTCATATGTAATTGATCTTTTATATTAATTCATATTTAAAGAAATTATTTAAGTTTGTAAATTAATTTACACGTTCTGGGGAATTACTTTTAGCATACTTTCAATTCAGAAAAACATTCACATTAAATTAAATTTTTTTTCTAACGGCAGGAATTGAACTTTTCGTTCTTCTCCTCGGAAAATGCCAGAAGTGTTGCTCATTTACAGTTGCCCCACCCGGTGAGCACCTGTGAACTAAAGGAGGACAAAACTGCTACCTCTCTGACACTGTTACTTCTGCTGCAGTGATTCAAAAGTAACAGGGACTAATAGCAGAGACTATGATTATTTTGATATAAAATTAATCGATATTTTCTATCAATCTATTTGATTAATCATTATAATTTATTAAATTTGGTATAAATTAATCGATTAAATATTTTTAAAAAATAATCGATAAAATTAGTTTTTGGTAAAGTTAATCGTTATCATCAATATTTTATGTAATCGATTAAAATAATTAATCATTATACTTAGTAGCCCTTTTTATGTTAGCTGTCCGGATAATTGTTATCGACAATGTCAACCTTCACCTATGAAAATGTCTCTATAGAATCGAGTTAACAAGTCTTATATACTAGTGAATTAGAATTATATTTTTGTAGTGGTAGATACACTACAGTTATTAATGGATATAAAAAATTTAACTGCTTTACGTGATGTGTGATTAAGAATATATGAGTAATCAAGAAGATGCACAGATTGAACTCTAGAGTATTATAGACGAATGACCTAGAGTTCAAAACGAATTATCACATTTTGTGAGCGCCAAAAATTTCACTGAACTCATATTTTTGAGTTTTCACGTTACTATATTTTTCATTTCATTCTTAAACTTTCTATCCGCAAAATAGGAGAGGACGGAAATTAAAAAAGAAAAAAAAGTTGTATTGTTCTCAAAAGAAATTATTTTGTGTTTTAAAAGGTGTATAATAAATAAATCAAATAAAATGTTTATTCAATATTAAATATAATATGGAACTTGGAAATGGAGTTATTTTTTAAAAACTTTTAATTTAGTTATTTTAAAACTTTAAATAAATTTTTTGATTATCGAATATTTTATTCTTTATATTATTTCTTCAATAAGGATTTTAAAATTTGTGGCATTTCTAACAGTAATACAATGCAAAATTTTGATAGATACAAATTTATAAGCAAAAAATTACTATAAACATTTAACCTACAGGATTCGAGACCGAGAACTCCCCTGTGCAAGGACAGCTTCGTAACCACTTCACACTTTCTCTCATGCACGGCAAATTATAGTTGTTATTATAAATAAAGAAAAACGTAAAATATTGCGCATATTTCTTAAAATTTTCATTCGTAAATTATTGTTCATTTGTCCATTTTGTCTGATTTCTTACTATCTCTGTTTTTCTTTTTGTCTTATTTCTTTTCTTTTATTTTTCTTTCGTCACTTTCATTTCACAAAAACAATAACTCGCCAAATGAGGGAGAAAAAGAAGATAGAAAACTTTATTGATTTCACACCTTATAATGTATAGGTAAATAACTTGATGTAAAAATACCAATATCTTGAAATAATATCTTTCACCTCGTTATACGATCGAGGTAAAAGATATTAACACACTCGCAAAAATATACATTTTTTAATTTTAGATTTTTATATACTGCATAATTTATATTTATAATAAAACACGCCGTCTCATTTAAAGAAAAAAAAATCAATAAAAAATATATTTTGCTTTCAATTTTTAGGGTAAATAAAAGTTTAACTATATTCAAATATATGCGAGTATTAAAAATATTGCAATAAGATTATTTCAAAGATTCTTCATTATATAACAATTTCATCAGACCACAAATTATAGAAATCCTGACAAATTATACAAATGATCAAAACAGAGGTTCATAGGGTGGGCCAAATTCACACATCACACAACAACACACGGAGACAAAAATCCATGTCCTGAGCTGGGTTCGAATCTGCAACCATTAGCTTCGCAGTCAGGTGCGCCACCTGGATGGCTATAAAGTTAAATAAAATACTTGAAAAATTCCTGAAATACTTTATATACAAAGTAAAAGTTTCTAATCAGAAAAAAGTAAGTAAAATTTAATATATATATTTCTCTTATGCGGCGACAAAAAAAAGCCTCATTACAACTCCCCGAATGGCAACGTTAGAAAATCGACCAATGATTGCATCTAAAAATGTCACATGCCAAATCTAGCTGAGGTGGCTCAACATATAGCGCTTTTAAAAACGGAAAGAATAACCAGAGTGAGCATTATCAGGTTGTTCAATTCAGCTGCGCAAATCTCATATTATTAAGCTAGGCAGAAGTGAGTAGTAGATATCTATTTTAGTATTTTGTCGAAAGCGCTTTTTTTCACGAATTTTCACGAAAAAAAGAACGAATTCTAAAAGAAATAAAAATAAACAACTTAAAAAATAAAAATGCTGTTGCCAGCCATAGAATTTTTTTAAAAGTTAACTTAGCAACATAAATCAAAATGACATTTAAGCGCAACTAGATCGAAATTATGATACCTGAGCGCTTGACGTAACAAATCCTTCTACTCTATAAGTCTTGTATCGCCAAATGCCCAAATTAACAATTGCAATTTCAAATTAATATTGAAATGTACAGGTTTAGAATTTTCTACAGTGAAAAGTTTTCGGAACTTCAGTATTCAAAAAAGTATACAAAAGCTAGACGTTAAGGACGTATCCAATGAGCGAGCATTGGATTGCGAAGCAATCCGAAATGAACTGCGAAAGCAGTTCCGGGAGTTGGAGAGCGCCAGCGAGCAGGAGACGAAGCCTCCTAGTTTAATATATATAAGTCCTTCTCCTTTAAAATGTCAAAGATGAAGGTGAAAACATCAAATAATATTTTCTAAGTTAAAAAGCACATATTTTGTAATAAAATATTTAAAAATAATTTTATAGTAGCATTATTAGATTAAAGCTGTATGTAATATCTGCTGTTTAAATTTTGAAAAATTAAAAATATTGATACTCATTAAATATACGTACATGTGCCAAAATGAATATAATCTTTTTTTTTTTATTCTATTAAAAATTTCGTTTCGTTTCGAAAAGGTAAGAAAGAAAATATTTTTTCTTACCTTTTTTGCTGATATCGTTTTACTTCTTTTTGAAATAAATAAATACACTTTTTTAATTTGAAAAATATTTGAAGCTTTATAAGTAATATTTATTTAGGAAAAATAAGATGTCTAAAAGGAGAAAAAGATGAGAAATATTTCAAAGATGATATTTAAGTTAATTGCCTTCTAAAATTAAAGTTTCTTTTGCTCAAGAACATTTTCCTCTCGTCAATAATAAAAACTAAACAAATAAAGCAGCTTCGTTTTAATAATATAATTTTACCAGTTTTATTTTATTTTATTTTATCAACATACGATGCAAAATAATTTTAATTTCCTCGGGGATAAAATAAGACCTTTTTAAAAGGCAAAAAAAAAAATTAACTTTAAAAAAAAAAAAAAACATATTTCAACTTGTTTGGGAAATCATTATAGATTTTTGTTATTGATATTTATTTTAAGGGAGTGCAAATTGTTTAAAAATTTAGAAGCTTTTTTATTACTTAAATATCGCAAGGAATTCTAGTTCACATGATGAAACGGATTAAATTTTCACCTCAATTCTAATACAAAATATTGCTCGGTTTCATTGCCCTCTACATATCAAATTTAAATTGATGCTGAATATTTGAAGGTTTTTTTTGTTTTTTTTTGCCCTGAGCATTTGAAAAAAAAAACTTGAAAACAAAACACAGTAACGATAACAACATGAAATTTGAAATAATGATGCGTATACCTTATAATGTAATGTTATTAATACACGTTAAAATTACTTTACTTAGTCTTCTGAAAATTTGTAAAATGTTTTTAGGTTTTGAATTATAATTTTCTTAGAAAATATTAAAAATATATGCCTTTTAGTTTGAGAATTTTTTTTAAATCTTTTCAGACAACTGTAAGAGTGTGCTCACCCACTCCCATTTACCATTGTTTTCGTTTTTAGTAAAAACTGATATTTCCCACAAAACCAAATAACATTTTGTAGAGGAGTATATTGACTCTTGATCGTTATCACTCACTAACTCTTTAAAACAATAGTTACTTTCGTATCTCTACGTGATCTATACTCACTTGATGATGAGGACTTTCGTCTAGATAACCAGCTTTTATATATTTTTAATAAAATATTTATTATTTAATATCTTATTTTATATATGTATAAAACATTTGGATTGAAAATCAAGTGTGTCAACCGATATTCAAAATAATAATTAAAAATTAACTAATTAATTAGTATTTATTTATTTAAATTAATTGCAGAGTTCAAATTAAATTTAAGAGCCGACCGGCCTGTGTAGGGGGCAGGGAACTGTCCTTGTATCAGAAAGGTTCTGGGTTCGAATCCCGGGCAAGGCATGGATGTTTCTTTCTCTCTATCTGTGTTCTATGTCCTTTCTCCTTTGTGTGTAAATGTGACCCGCCCTATGTCCCGCAGTGGACTGATCGTTAAGACACGGTTCCCAGCAGATCACCGAAGTCAAGCATCACTGGCTGCGGTCAGTGTGCGGGTGGGTGACCACTTGGATCAGTCTGCGTAGGGACCGAGGGTGTGCGGTATTGGTCCTCGTTAAACTGTTCTACCGTAAAGTGCTCGGCTTCGCGTGCAGGTCGTTGGGCTACCGAAGCAGGGGTGCCATCCCCTCTGCAGAGGATCAAAATTGTGATGGCATGTCTTCGGATCATCCTCAGGGATGTTTCCCAGACCGTCGCCAATAGCCCATTGTGCAGCTCTAGTGCGACGTAAATTAACTACATTCACATTCGTGACCCGCCCTATAAACGGGTTGTGGTAGTGTGACGTGCTTGGGCGACGCTGCTCCACCGCCGTGGCTTCGCTAAAGAATATAGATTCCTACTCTATATTCTTTGGCTTCGCTACAGGTGCCCACTGGGTAACGAAAAGAGAGTTAGCAGCACTTTAACATATTCATTTTAATATAGTAGTGTTTGTATAGATTCATTTCAGATTATTTTTTACTGTACTATTCATTTAAATCATGTGTATTTGTATTCTTGTATTCAAATTTCGTAAGTTGTTAAATCCCTTCTACATTAATTTTCTTCTTTTTTTTTCTTTTAATTGTTATCAAAATTCTATTGCATTGAATGAAATGATTTTATTTCCAATGAAAAGATTTTTTTGTTAAGTAACAGATAACTCTTTTTAATTTATTACTTCATTTTTTTTAAAGTGTAATAATATTCTTTTGTTAACAATTTCTTCAAGAAATTAATTTAAAAAAATTATATAACTTATTTCAAAATAAAGAGATATTTAAATTCAGTTAGTTAATTAAAAAAATTTAAATTACATATTTTTAAATAACTAATTTATATTAAGAAAATAAAAATAAATAAATAATACAATTTTTGTTTTTAAAAATTCAATTAAAATATAAAATAATTAATTTAAATTAAAAATTATAATTTTTTAATTGAATAAACTGAAAATTTATTATTAATTGAATTGAAAATGGTATTACTAAATAGTTATCCACCTTTTTAGAACAGAAATCTCGAAATTAAATCCTATTTCCGTAGCCGGGATTTGAACCTCGGACCTCTCTAGTACGAAAAGGACATCTCAACCGTTACACCAGGAATGAACACACATTATTTGGAATGTTTTGTTTGTTTAAAATCAAATGAGCAATACTTTCATGTTACATATTTACAACATGGAAAGAAAAGATGGCAAATTTTTATCATCTTCAAGGTTTTCAACAGTTCTGTTTAATTTAAGCTTAATTTCGTTTTTGTTGAAACTTTTTAGATGCATACTTCCGTGTAAGTACGATCACTACGGGCCTAAATACCGAAATCATAATCCGGTGGCTAGGTATATTATAGACATAACTTTTCATGCAATTTCTTCGTTATCAGAACTCTAAACAATAAAATGAGTTTTAAAACTTATAATTCATACAACTTAAATTTACAACCATTATTATAAATTTACAGCACCTAAGGCAATTTTGCAAAAACAAATGTTGACTTTTAACCCACTGACGGTTCTGCACGTAGAAAGTCGTATTTTAACCTGCAGTCTTCACTGCATAGCAAAACCGGTTTTCCAATGTTAATAGATAGGGGAACTGTGTGTAGGGGAGAAACTTTCTCCCAATTTCGCCCATTTCCTTAACCGCCAGTGGGTTAAAGTAGTTGCAAAAACGATTTCTTTAATAAAATGTACCAAGTGATTCATGCATATAAACTATATATTGCGAATTGGTTTGGATTCATTAGTTTATTCTTTAAAAACAAATCAATACTTATAAAGGAAAAAACGGAATCAAATGCCATATTCATTTTCTTAAACATGCATTTCAAGCTGTGCCCAGGTATAAACATTCACATGCGATTGTTTTTTGCAGCAAGTAACACTCTCTACTTTCTTTAAAAATATACACTGATGTGATGATGGAATAAAAGTCATAAAAGAACAATAGCAATATTCAAATATGCAGATGACAGTAGAATCGCGTATATAATGTATAAATTTGTAGTGCACTGGCAAGACTTTTATTTGTGTTCAAGTTATTAATTTGAAAATGATGTAATTTAATACATAATTAAGATTGTAATATAGTATATAATTAAGATCGCAAGACGAGAATTAACAAGCTTTGAACGTGGGATAGTAGTTGGAGCTAAGCGCATGGGGCATTCCATTTCGGAAATTGGGAAAAAATTTCACATTCCTAGATCCACAGTGTCATGTGTTCCGGGAAGAGTGTGCCATGGAGGCAGTTATAACCTGCCACCATGGACAACGTATTGGCTGACCGCCTGCTCTTAATGATCGAGGCCACCGACAATTGCGTAGAAATTTTAGTATTAACAGACAGTAACATTGGGTGAAATAGCCACAAACATCAATGCGGGACTGGGTATGTATGTTAGGACAATGAGGTTAAAATTTGACTCTAATGAGATATGGCAGCAGAAAACCGATTTTATTAACAGTACGACGTCTCATCGAAGGGGCCACTCGTGACCATATTGGTTCTACTCTGGAGGATTAGGAAACTGTAGCTTAGTCAGAAAAATTACGATTTCAGCTGGTCAGAACAGTTGGGAGTATCTGAGTGTGGTGCAAACCCCTCGAAGCCATGGTCCCAAGTTGTCAACAAGGCTCTGTGCAATCGGATGATCACTTCATAATGGAGTGGGCTACTTTTTCATGGCATGGATTAGGTTCTATGGCTTGATTGCACTGATCATTGACTGGAATTCGTTATGTTCAGCTACTTTAAGATCACTTGACTATGTTCAGATACTTTCAGTACACTTCATGTAATAAAACAAAGATAGACTTTTTGTTGATGACAATGCGCCATGTCAACGGTTCGTGACAATCGTGAAGAACATTCTGGATAATTCCAGTGAATGATTTGGCCACCAAAATCACCCAACATGAATCCCATCGAACATTTATGGAATATAATCGAGAGTTCAGTTCGTGCACAAAATACTGCATCCACATCACTTTCGGAATTATGGTTATCTATTGAGGCTGCATGACTGAATATTCCTGCAAAAGATTTCCAACTACTTGTTGTGTCCATGCCAAGTCGAGTTGTTTTACTTCGTAGAGCTAGATGAGGTCCGACATGATATTAAGAGGAATCCCATGGCTTTTGTACCCTCAGTGTAGTCTGCTACAAAAAATGGAAGATACAAAGCTTTGAAACTCTTTCTAAAAACCACTATTTTTCACACAAAAAATGAAATTTTGACCAAATTTTTATTTGTTCTGTTTCATAAAATACTTAAGTATAGGGTAAAAGTTATTAGTTATTATTGTCTAATTAGTTTTTGTTTGTTCATCTATCGTGATGTAACTCGTATTCGATGATACAACCCCATTATAGTCTAAATTACTTAAATAAAATACATGAATTAATTAAACAAAAATTAGTTTTTATGTTTAATGCGACATTTTTAAAATTTGACTTTATTTAAATTGTAACTATGATATTTTTTAGCTTATTAACAGTGTTGTAATAATTACAATATTGATTAACAGCTTCATGCTCTTAGGCATATAAGGCCTCGAGCAGAAGTCACCAGTTCCTTTTGTTTTTGACGACAAATTTTGCTTTCTTCTATTCAGATATATGTTGAAGCTTATTTCAAATCATTTTTCTATACTTCATTTTGGGTCTTTCTCTTAAAATTTTCATTAGGGAGTCATTTTCATCATCATCATTTAGCATTAGTTTGCATAATACATATAACGTAAGTTTTTATTTAATTTAAATGAAAAATTAAGAGTCAATGAAATTGTTTTGGGTTAAATATTGCTTTTCATTTTCATATAGTATAGAAGTATCATTGCTCGTACTATTTTAATAAAAACAAGCAGTCCAATATGAACCCCAATTCACCTTACACGTTAAAGGAAGAACTTTCTTGGGCGATAGGTACATTTTCCTTTAAAAAGTCATCTCATTCTTTAATTTTTTTTTATAATTTACTTACATTTTGGTAAATACTTTTCCTTTTCTTGCCTACAAATTAGTTTATAATTTCTTTTTTTTTTTTTCTTGATTCACAGCGTAATTGTGATGATGTTATCCAAACTCATATATCCTCCACAACAATCACCAGTACTCTCTAATAATTTTTTTTTCCTTTTTAATTCTAAAGCGCAACATCCGATCTGCTGGAAAAAAAGCGGTGACTCTTTCTGCAGAACCGATCCATCGTTTTGAGGTGCAACGTATAGTGCAAGCTGTGGCTAATTTGTTCCATCATTGATCTTGGTAAATTCTGCAACAACTACCATACTATCCGGATTTATGCCTCTATGAATTTGACTTGATTGAAGATGAAGAAATCAATTCGTGACATTCGCTCCAGATATATTTCTGGCTTTAAATCACTTCAATGGATTCACCAACGAATCAGATGCTACTAGAGATTTCTAATGACTTCTACTATGTCGTAAACAGTGTTGGTGACTACACTTAAGGACCGTAAGAACTTGGTAACATAGACCGAAGTGCCATTACATTATGATCACCCTGCTAATAACATGTAAGACTACCTTTAGCCCTCAAAACTGCTAGCACCCGCCGTGGCATTGATTCCACAAGGTGCTGATAGGTAGTCTGCGGTATCTGATACCAATTGCTCACCTACTGGTCCTGTAATTCCCTCACATTGCGAGGGGTAGCGTGGCAGCATAAATTTGGTTTTCCAAGTAGGACCACAAATGCTCCATTGGATTAAGGTCAGGTGAATTTGGGGGCCAAGACTTAACTTGAAAGTCACTGGAATGTTCCTTGAACCAATCTATGACGAGTCGACTCTTATGACATGGTGCATTATCCTGTCGGTGAACACCATCCCTCGCAGGAAAAGATATTGCCATGTTCAAGTAGCTTACAGACGTCAGGGATTGTTCTATGAGGATTATGGATCCTAATGTGCCCCATGAAAACATTGTTCCTGGGTGAAAAACCATGAAAACCTGGGCGAGCCCATTGTTATAGATGGAGGGTGGTCATAATGTAATGGCTCTTCGGTGTATATCTCTTTTGTAATAGTTATAAATAAAATTTGCCACTATTGAATTTCCAACTCTCACTTTTTTAAGGGTGGTGGTTAGATATCAATCTGTATTCGTATAAAGCTAGTTAATACTGACAGAAAACTATTTATAAAAAACTATAGTTATTAGTTAGAATTTTGATAAGCATTTAAACTCGAAAATGGCTTCATATAACTTAAAGACAAAATTAAAAGTTTAGTTTTCATTCCAAAATCTTTTTAATTGAAATTCTTAATAAATAATGTAATCCAAGAGAATCGGAAATGAGTAAAATGAATTTGGTTTGAAATTTAATGTCTTCTTAAAAGGGAAATAAAGAAGAAAAAACGTGACTTAATTCAAATAATTATTTGAAATTACGGGTTGTGCTTCCACTCTTGTATTTAATTTTAAAAAAATTCCATCACACATTCCATTTAAATAAATTAAGTTTTCAAGCATTGGCTTAATTTCCGTGAAAAGTATTTTGAAATTCATGAAAATTCTTTTTGAAGATTTAAGTATTTTAAGGCTTATAAAACCTTAAGGTTTGGTAAATAAAATTTTATTTCATTTGAATTTATAATATGAGGAAAGAAAATGGAATGGCATAATTTGTGATTCCTAAACAATTTTATAATTAGTCAAACTATTAAGACGTATATTTCAACTATTTAATTATTTTATTTTATTTTATTTTATTTTATTTTATTTTATTTTATTTTATTTTATTTTATTTTATTTTATTTTATTTTATTTTATTTTATTTTATTTTATTTTATTTTATTTATTTATTTATTTATTTTATTTTTTAATAACAAAAAAAAAACAAAAAAAGATATGAACTTATCATTATCAATTTATTTAAAGCTGAAAAGAAAATATTTTGTAGTTCGTTTTGTTTGTTCCCGGTTCTTTCTGGGTCTAAATATTTTTTGATTTGTAGATTATGTTTTAATTTTTAAATGAGTAGTTTTAAATAACAAGTATCTGTAAAATACAAAATTAGAACGAAATTAAACAAGTACTTCATAAAAAATAAAGATTTCAAAATACAAATTTATCAAAATTTTAGTGCTCAGAAACTATTTAACCAAGTTAAGTCAAATTTTGCATTTCTCATTTAAAATTGCATAATATAAAATTGTTTAATAATTTGTATGCCTTACAACTCTAAATTTCTTCAATCCTTATAAAGTAATAAAAAATTACAAATAATTATTAAAATATATTTTTTACATGAAAATTTCTTTAAAGAAACGAATTTTATAATTGTGAACGCACATTTTTCGAATTCGCTTCATTGATTTCCTAGTTTTTGTAAAGTAATCAAAAAGTGAAACTAGCATTAAGGGGTCCAAACTTACCTCTCTTCTGAATAAAGACCATATTTAAGACCATATTTTTGATTTGTGGCTGCTCCTCTCCCAATATTTTAAAAGCCGAACATCCAAAAAATGAAAAAAAAGATTGTTTATTTTCAGAAAATACGTTTTTATGTTCGATTTTGCTACTCAATTAGTAGTCAGCACTAATTTATTATCATATCTGAGGCCACCTCTTTAAACCATTTAGTTCATGAAAATCGTTCATTAGATTAAAAGTAGTATTGGGGAATATCTTTTTTGCTTTGTGCATTGTACACTTATCCAAAATACAACAGCAAAGAAAAATTAAAAATTATGCAAACAGTTCTAAGAAAAATTTACACAAATGTATCACAAAACAAAGTTTAACTAAATAGCAAGGGTGTTAACTGAACTCAGAACTTCAATGTTTGATAACATTTTAATTGTTTTCTCACATAAGTAATAATATGAATGTTCTGATTCCTTTATTCAGAGAAAATAAGGCCAATTTTGTCAGCAACGAGTCGTCTTCAGGAGTGAACTTCCGTTGTAATAGAATGTTCTCATAACTTTGACGAACAAAATTTTAAAAATTATTAGATAACCTTAAAAATTAGTGCAATAGCCATCTTTATTTTAAATGTAACTAACGAAAAATTAGTTTTTATCTAGGTATTATTCATATAGACTACCCCTTAAAATTAATGAAAAATAAAACATAAAGTATAGTAAAGGAAAAACATAAATAATATTAAAATAAAATAAAAAATTTTAAAAACTATGTTTTTCAAGTAGACTAAAAAGGAGATAATTTAGGTCGCATATTTTAGAAAAACGTAAGGGATAGAAAGTTTCGATGATAATAAAAGTTTTACGAAAAAGATCAACTTTCATATTTTTTTTTTCTTTTTTTTGGTCTAACAAAAATAAAATCATTTTCTGTTTTTTAATCTACTTAAAAAAATGTTTTTTTTTTTTTTTTTTAATTTTTTTCCTTTTGGCTTTGTGATTTTTATTGATGATAAGAAATTAAATTTGCTTGTAACATCTAGGAAACAATTGTAATTTGTATTAACATCTAGCACAGAGCTCCACTTGCTAGTCGGTAAGTGGTCGACATTTCGATTGACTAAAATTCTATATAGTGATACTACGAGTATGAAGGAAAAGATTGTTTATAGCGATTAGAAAACGATTGAAAGAAATATTGTCGTCAAACACAGAATTCCAGTGAGGATATAAGTGTTGTAGTGTCACAACTAACAGAAAATACGACGTGAATTCCAAAAATTAATTTAAAAACTTAATTCACAAATTCTTAAATAAGGAATAAAAAACAAACTCTCTTTAAAAAGACAACCAGAAGAGAAAAAAAAATCATCATAAAATCGCGCTTAACTCGATCAGGATATCTAACCATAATTTGAGATATTTTTTAAGAAAACTGCTTCGAGTACTGTTTTGTTAAAATATGCTCGTTACGTTACAAACTAATTCATTTCTTCTACAGAGTTTTCTTTACAGAAACAATCTGCAAAGAAAAAGTTTAAAGCATTTTTAATACCTAAAATTTTAATTTTTAATATATAATTTTTAAATACAATTATTAAGTTTTGATTGCTAAAAATCTAAATTAGCTTGATTATACTTTACTGTATTATTTAGGAAAAGTCTCTCTTTTTATTAAATTAAAAGAATAAACTTCAGAATCAATACCTATAAATACTTATGTGATTTTAAAAGTATACTCAAAGTATTAGCTTTTTTAATACAAAATAACTTTCTGTAGTTTAGAGATCAAAGAATATCTAGAAGGACTTTAGTTACATTTGAACTGTTTACCGTTTTGCTAAGAAAATACATAAAATGGATCCATAACTTTCTCTTTGACTACATTGCTCGTCTAATGACATTCCTGTCGTCTACAGAGAAGTTTCTACTTTTGAATTTTTGCGACGATCTCCAAACATTTTCACGTTAGCTTCTGAGTTGACTACCCTTTACTAGGTCCTTTTTTCGAAAAATTCAATTTCTTTCAAGTGGTTCAAATGATTGTCCATTATCATTCTGGCAACTTTTATGTTTTTTTTTTTTGTTTTTTTTTTTTGTTCCAAAAATTACAAATTCAGCGGGATCTGTTGAGTTGACTTTTAACTTGCATAGATTCTTCAGTAAACTCATGCAAAGTTCTAGCTTTTTCGACTGAACTTCTGAAACTACACTTTTTTACATTTATAGCTGAAATTTCTTTTGTACGTCTCGTTTTTCGAATATTTCCACCATAAAGACCAATAGCTAAAACCATGAAATCTTTTCTGACTAGAACTTCATTAATATATTCAGAATCTAAATATCGGCAAACATTTCTCAGTTTGGCACATTTTCTCTAAATTATCCAGTTGTATAGATTTCGACGAATTTTCATTCTTTCTTTTACAAAAATGCCCAGCAATGTTTTTTAATATTTCCTGTTTTTTTAGCTTTCGAAAAGTTTCCTTTTCCCCTGGATTCGCAAAGTTTTCTTTTCTATTTGAATTTCTTTTGTAAAAGTTTTAGCAATTGACAAATTTTAACAGTATTCAATAATGTCGTTGTTTTGTTTCCCAATAAATAATATCTTTGAACAGGAAAATCCTCTAATACGGCTGCCTGTGTAATTTCTGTGTATTTCTAAACATTTCTGGTTTCACCCATTTTTTAGAAACTAAATCCTTGGTGGCGCCGCTGTCTCGCAATATCGATATCTCAATACCATTCACCATGCCAACACTTTTATATGGTGCCATTGCATCACTAAGTAATGTTTCGAAACGTGTAATTTCTGTATTTTCCTTTTACTTGGGACATTGAGACCGTAAGTGATCATAAGATCTGCATTCTTAGCATAAAATCATAATTATTGACATCTTTAGATGATTCTCTCGCCAACATATTTGAAATGTCCGGTGGTACTATACTTAATAGATAAGCCACCCCTTCGACATGTGGAATTCGTGCTGCTCCACATTCAAAATTGATAAGATATAATATCCTTTCCTCTTTATTATCTTGAAATTTGGGAGTTATTTGTAATACCTGTATTTTTTTATTTGTTTCCACTGACACTAGTCTATCTTGACGCTGATGTATTTGAGTATTCAATTCCAATTCAAGCTTTCGTAATTCTAAAGCATTCTCTTTCTCTTTCTCGATCTCTTTCTAAGCGTTCATTTCCTTCTTGTCGTTCTTGTCACTTAAATTTTTCCCGCCGTTCTTGTTACTCATGCAAGTTCTTGCCTAACTTTCTCCTCTATAATTCTAGTCAATGATATTTTTACTTCCCTGAATTACTTTCTTTATTTCAAATACATGTACTTGAGGAGGAATTTTTTACCTAACTTCTCGGTTAGATCAATAAAATCTGATTTTTTTTTTTATTTATTAAAAAAGGTCATAACTCTTATATTATTATAACGGAAGAACTACTGTGTTTCAGTATATTTTCAAAACACTTAATACTGCCGTTTGCTCTGAATTCTCTGTAGCTTTAATATCTGTACGTTGGAGGTATTAGGACACCATCCCACAAAAATGTAATTTTTTACCTCTTGCCGCTAGAGGATGTTGGATATGGTGTTTTTTTAAACTGCCTGAACTTCACCATTTATTATGACAGGACATAATGTCCTACACCAAAAGATTGTGTGAAAAATATACAACATGGACATAGTATCAACTCAGTTTTAGAAATAAAAATGGACATGGTGTCCTATACCTCAGACATACAGATATGGCAATAAAATCTGCTTGCAGTGATCAAGAAACGAATAAAATTTGTATGATCATCAGACAGTTCAGTAAACATTTGACTGATTTTGTTAATCGGAATTTTGATTGACGTTAAAGTCACTGTGGTGATAAACTCTGCTTGTAGCAATCAAGAAATGATTAAAATTTGTGTTATCATCAGACACGGTGCTCCAGTAGAGGTGTGAGGGCTCTGGCTAGTCGGAAAGAGTTCAAAATTTCGATTGCAATATTCTACCGTCACTGACATGAAAACTGGTTAATAAAAACGCAGTACTTCAGAAGAATTTCCTATTTCGTAGAAACTATAGATTTTTGTTCCGTGAAATTTTCTTATAAAAATTTTGAGCAAAATGTGTTTTGAATTATTTTTTATACATTTTAACCTAAATTAACTTCCTAAATTAACTTAAGAAACTTCCGTCATAAAAGCTCGAAAATAATATTGATCAATTAAGAAAAAAAACATTAGACTTGAAACAGACTCAGAAATTTCCCTCTTTTTATAACTTTCTTCAGAGAAATAAGATGAGTAAACATTAGAAATAAAAGTTAAACAAATATCAAATAGGATTTTTAGAACAGAACTAAAAAATAAACTGAAATTGAGTGCTTTCTTTACCCTTGCTACAGGAATAAAATATTTCCTATATTTTTTAAACTTTTATCTATAAGAGTTGAAAAGTAAAGTTGGAGGCTATATTACAAAATTAAAACGGTTTTCTCGAATGAAAATTGTATAGATTTAATGACAAAAAAGCTATAAACTGAATATAATTATGTACATAGTTTTTTATGTAAACTCAAAAGTAAAAGTTATTATTTTGATTTTTTTTAAACAGTAAATCAAATAATAGAAAATAAGAATTGTGCTGGCTAAAGAAATAGAGCGTTCGCCTCCCATAAATGAAGCTTTAAGCCATATCATTCTGGAATAAGATCGTTTAATTCATTATTTAATTCAACTTTTTCTTCAAACTCACACATTTAAAATTACTCTTTTACATTATACGAGAGAAAAGTAATAATTTCCAAACTATTATTGATGACAGTGATGCTTAATTAATTATGGTTATAGTAGTGTAATAATTACCTGGTAATACACTATAAAAATGGATACTCAAATTTCACGAAACTTTCTTAAAGACGAAGCTGTTTCGTGGTATAGTCATCGATGAAATATTTCTCCACAGTGACGAAATCCTTAGATACAATTTTTTTTTCTGGTTCACTACATACAAAAAAAAATACATTTTAATAGTTTTTAATTATAAAAAAACATTCGAATAGTTACTAAAAAAATTTGTTAGATTATGGGAATTATACTTGTACTAAACAATAAATAAAAAAAAAAGCAGTTTGAAAAATTTTTTTCAATTCATATTCAAAAAATTATCAGTAATTGATTTTGTATAAGAAATTTCAATGATGAATTACTATTTCTCCTAGGTCTAAATAACTGCAAATTTGAAAAATTATTGTTTGGAAGTGAGCCATATTTGGAAGATTTTACCTTTAACTCTGAAAGAGACAACGGTGCCCATGCCCATAAGCATAAATTATTAAAATGCTAAATATATTATTTCTCACTTATTAATTTTTATCTAAATTAATAGTAAATTAGGAATGAATATGAAAAATGTGTTGAACACGTTCACGCCGGCTGTTCACACCCAGGCCTGAAAGCGGGACGGAAAAGAGAAAATACCGGTAGAAGAACTATTTCAATATTAGATAATATTCAAGAGGAGTTAATCTATTCTCAACAATAACAATTCACTGTAAGGAAATTTTTCACGGCGAAGAAGCAATTCAATATAAAAATTGCATCCGTTAAAAACAATCGGTAGTTATGGATTTTCATTATTCCCGGAAAAAAACTAAAAAATGAAATTTATTTGTTACCAGTTTTTACTCCGGTGCGCCATCGGTGGTACGCGCCGCCCGATGAGACAATCTAGCGCGGGCCACCGATGGCCGGCGTTAACGTGTTAATCACAATTCTGTGTCAAATGATTAATTGCATTTTGCCAGCGGTTCAAATGTAATCAAGAATTATTTTTTTACATAGATTAATATAGTCATCTTCTACGGCTAAGGGTTATAACAATATTTATTTATTCTTATTGTTACACATACATATTCAGCTTTTGGGTGCTTATTACAGGCTGAGGTTTAATCTGTTCAGTTACGTAGAGATAAGAACTGCCTCACTTATTTTTGATAATACAATAATATAAATCTAAAAAATTATGTTAATTTTTATCTCTTATACAACACTGTTTTTTATCAACCACTTTTTATTTTCTGAAAAGTAAAAATAAAGCAAATTGTTTGATTATGGGTCTGCATTATATGATTTTCATGATACGATGATGACGCATACGATGATTTACCACAATTTAATGTTGTTTTTTTTTTTTTTTAGATTAAACTTTTCTGTTCCACAAAGGGTTAAGCCATTGTCAAATTGAAGTTAGAGAAGGACATCACAAACCTATATCTAGGGTTATGGTGGAATTCGAACCCTCCAGAAAGATAAATAGATGAATACTACTCGTTTTTAGGAGCGTCCTTAGCCAAACTACTTATAACGCCGTTCCATCAAATGCTCTTAAACATCGAGGTGAGCGGTGGTGACTCAGGGAATAGAGCGTTCGTCTTCCAATGAGGTGAACAGAGTTCGAATCTTTGTTGGTTATCTCGAGTTTCTCAGTGGTAGACGGATCATGGGTTACAGTCCCCTTGTCGTTATAAAGTAACAGTGGAAGGCTTTCGTGTTTTTCCTCTCCACGTAACGCAAATGTTGGTTAGTTCCATCAAAAAAGTTCTCCGCGAAAGCAAAATTTCTCCCAATACTTGATTCAGGTGTTTCCTCGTCTTCTAGATAGGATTCAAAATTACAAGGTTGTGGAGTTGAAAATTGGTAATCGTAAACCCAAATGTTGGGTCGGCTGTTCAACGACGGTTATAAAAAATAAAACATGGAAGTGACGGGGTAACCGTGAATGTACTGTCACCTCTAATTTGTGCTATCTGTTCTTCCATTTGACAAATGTTTATAAGATGTTCCTTGTGACCTGAATACGTATGTGAATAACAAATGAATAAATTGATATTATTAACTCTTATATGTGAAGGTTTAATCGTAAAACAAAAACTATGATGTTCCATTTATTTATAAAGTGGTTGCATTCGATGAATTTTTTGACTGTTTGATTCCCTAGGGATTTAAAAAATTTCTTTTTGGCTAATGTGTGGCCCTACATTCTGTATTACAAATTAAAAATTTGCTGAACTGACTCAGAGCTACAGATGTACAGTGCGCCACAAAAACACCCTGAATTACTTTTGATAGAGTGATTGGATCTTCACGTTCTAGGACTCAATCTTAATGGTTCCAGGGGGTAACCTCAAATATGCTAATTATTTAGTGCAGACGGTGTTTTAAGTTACGAATTCAGACACAAAAACATATTTTCTCTGAATAAACATACCTTTTTTCCGACGGAAATAGACCCCCAAAACATAGGGGATAGCTGCAATATGGGAAATATGGTCCCAATAGTTTGATCAGAAGAGCGGTCTTAAGTTTGGACCCTTTAATTTTAATTTTATTTTGTGTATTTCACCATATCTCGAGAACTTTAAGTGAACTTAAAACTTTTTGCACACAATTATAAAACTTGGTTAGTCAATGATAATTCCGTGCAAAAAATAACTTTTAGTAAAGTATTTACTATTTTTTATTACTTTATTTAGTAATAGTCGACAATTTTTGAATTGTACACTTCTTTTTTAACACGATTTTTATTATTATTTCATACACTATTTTTTTAACATTTAAAAGTATGTATTTTTACATGACAAAATACGAAGTTTGAGCTAAATTGGTTGAATAGTTCCTAAGAACTCGAATTTTTTAAATAAAAATTTTTCAAAATTCGATTTCTCAGAAACTATTAAACCAAACTCGCTCAAATTTTGTATTTAGCCGTTTAATATTGCACTCTTCAAAATGATTTAAAAAACTGTATACCTTACACTTCAAAAGTTTTGGGAATATTATTAAATAAAATAATTAAAAATAATAAATATACCGTAAAAGTTATATTTTGCATGGAATTATCTTTGGATAAACTAAATTTATAATTAGGAGTAAACATTTTTCATTTCGCTTAAAAAGTTCTCAAGATATGGTGAAATACGCAAAAAATAAAATTAAGTTTGACCCTTGCTCCTGACCAAATTATGGGGCCCACATTCCCAGACTGCGGCTACCCCCTATATTTGGAGACTCAGCAATCCGAATCCGTAAACTCAGTACTCTGTATCAAGTATACTCAAGTATATACCCTGCTCAAGTATACTCGGTACCCTAATTACGAGAACGTACAAAAGCTTAGTTGTTAGATTTATACACTAAATGATTGGTGGAAAATACTGGCAAAACTCATGACAGAGTTTTGCCAGTAAAAATTAAATTTCTTGAATGATTTTCAAAGCGTGATCAGTCAGCACAGCTGTTCAGGATCTTAACATCTAGATAACGGCTTCCTGATAACTAACTCTAGAGGTGAAGGGTTCGTGTTCCAAAGTAACTGACAAGCTTACTGAAAAATAATAGACGTATTCTTAATTACCGAACAAAAAATTAGTTTCCTTTTAACATGGGCTGTAATCAGTTAGGTTCACCACTTTGATAATTTTTGATTTAGCTAAAATTTTTACTGCGTTTTTGGGGCCTTTTGTGTCGAAGCATGTCATGTTTATTTTTCAGTCAAACTAAATGAAAGAAACTAATATACGGATTGAACGGAACCCAAAAAAATTTTATAAAATAGGGAAATCAGTAGATATTTTAAGTTGCGTATCGATAATTTTTCAGTTTATTCCGTTCTTCTTTTGTTATCTAAACTTTTGTTTTTGAACGGCAACGGTCTTAGACTTTTCGGTGTGCGTCCTTAACACTGCTTATTTTTAAAAAGCCCACATGAATAGCATATTCACTGTTTAGTTAGGACTGGCTTTCTTTATCTGTTGTTTCTCAATAAGATGAGGTTGATTGAAATAGTTTTCTTACTCGGTAAGTTATTAAAGTTGTATAATATTAAAGTATTTTGCACATCATGGTACTTTTAATTAATTTTCATTTACAAAAACGCTATAACGTGGCCTACTCACACTAATTTGGTTATTTTCCTATATTTGACCTCTGGTTTTCAGTTTTTGAATTATAGTTTTAAAATTATTATAGTAAATGAAAAAAAAAATTTAAGGCATTTATGAAAACTAAATGACTTTTAAAAAAACTTTTACAGCAAAAATTGTTTTGTAAATTCAGTTTCTTAAGTTTCAAATGTGTACAGAAATTCCCAGAGCTTGTTTAAAATATTTGTATTCTAATTAAATTACTGTATCTGTGCAAAATTGATTGTTTTAAACTAATCTGCGACCAACATCTTAATCAAAAAAATTAATATTTTCTGTTTTTCTTTTTATAAACTATACCTAAATTATGTGGATTACGTTATATTTTTAACATTCTTATGCGATAAAATATTTCAGCTATCAAATATTTAGAGTGTTTTAATTCTTAAAAAAAAACTTGAAGCCACTAGTAAATTTACTTAGTGAATTTCTGTTTTAAGTTTAAAATATGAAGCATTTGAAAAAATTGTGAAAATTCTATTATGAAATATGAATAAATTTAACTTAAAATTTTGAAAATTCTCTATCCTTATTCTAACTAATAAAAATAGTTGAAGTAGACAAATTTTCGAGCATTTTAAATTGTTTTTTTTTTTTTTCTTTTTAAAAAGTTCGAGTAGGAAAACATGAGTACTTTGATCGTTTTAAAATGCTTGTTTTTTTTTCCAAATAATAAACCATAGAAAGAAAAAAAAAATCACATATTTTTACATTATTTTCCCAAGTTTTGAACTGTGTTTAAATTTGTTCAAAGGAAATTTGCTTAACTGAATGTTTTCAGAAAGTAGATTTCCTATTTAAAAACATGTTAACTAAAACATTCTTCAATTTTTCTTCTTGTTTAATAAAATGTAACACAAATTTTAATTAATTGCAATCAGGATATATATATATATATTTTAAAGAAGACATTAGGACAAAAGTTTTCAGTTAAAAAAATCCCTTAACTATGAGTTTAACAATAAATTGTAAATTGCAAATTCAATTTAAAAAAATTTAAAGTGGGCAGTAATATGCTTAAGATTATTGGAATGCAGAAAACTGTTTTATAAATATAATTCACTCAGATATTCTTCCATTGAGTTTTGCTTATGCTTTAAGTAAAATATAAACTAAATGTATCACATTTGAGAATTTTTAAATTTCCAGTATTAGTTAACCTAATTCTTTAACGGCTGCTGTCAAATCTGATATCAATTTAAAACTTAACATACGTTAATTTTCAATTTTTTTTAGATAATTATATTAACTTATAATTCAGCTTTAATGGCATAAAGTATATAAATGTCAAATATACACCAATATGTCATTTAGAAAGTGATTTTTTTAAATATTTGCTTTTAATTTTTTTTATAACACAGCGATTAAGTAAATTTAAAAACTTGAAGCATTCCTTGAATACTAATCTAAAAAATTTTGAAAGTATAAAGTTTTTAAAATTTATTTTAGACTTTTAAGATTTTGATTATAAAATAAAATTTTTCGATACTGTTTTTGCACTCGAACAAAAATTTTAAAATATACACACAAAAAAACTATCAACCCGCAAATTATAAAGAAACGTCTGTCTTTTGGTATCTCGCTTATGTTAAGTAAAGACAAAGTAAGTAAAAATTATTGTTTCCTGCTCTTTTGAAGTATTAATAAATGCAAGTTTAAAAACTTATTTCTATTAAGGTCGATTTTTCTTTTTAAAATCTTTTTATGGGATCGTTTCAAAAGTTAAGAAAAATTATCTTTAAGTTTTAATGCAGTTTTATGACACGATAAGTTTAAAAAATAATGCAAATTCCTAATTCTAAAATACCTTATAAGAGTAATCAAAAACAAAGGCTAACACAAGCAATGAATTAGTGCAGCCCCACGAAATAGATCGAAAATGCGGACGACATTTTTAGAGCTATTACAGATTTGACTGATTAAGACAGAGTTTTTGCAGAAGAATGTGGTGAATTTGTTACGAATTAAGAAAAGTGCTGCGGTTTACTCGTAACGAAATAAGAAAAATGTTGCAATTTACCCGTAACGGGACACTAAAGTAAAGAAGGTGGAACATATATTTTCTAAAAAATTACCTGCCATTATAACTAGTTCTCCTTTCATCGTTTGAAAAATAGTCTGAACTGATAGAATTGTTAGTAGTTTTTGGTTAGAAATGTACACTACCCGATTTTTTTTTAACGTTATTTGTCTCTTCAATTAAAACTGTGTAACCCATTATTTGAAACCAAAACGCGACTACGCGCTTTCATTTGACGTTAATATTTTTGGAATTACAATAATGAAATATCTTTGCTCAAATTTTTATGTGTCAATAAATATGTTGTAATGAGCTTGTAAATCTTTCATAGAACGCCTCGCATGTATATTACATTGATGGAAAAAGATTGTTATTCGTCTATATGGGTGTTTTTAAATTCTTTACAATGTGGCAATAATTAAACTTAAATTTTCTAAAACTGTTGTAATCTTTGAGTTTTAAATTAAAACGTTTCTAAGGCAATTAAATACAAAAGATTCCATTTATTGAATACAAGGCGTTTTGACAAGTTTAGCTAAGTGGCAGTGCAGATTAAAATGTTTTAAATAAAATTTCTAGAAGTAATCATTCGGCTTTCAGTCTCTCTCGAATTAAATTACTTTAAGTCGCTGTTTTCTGAGCAAGGAATTAACATCGCAGAACTATTTTAATACTGAAAATTTAGCTTCATTTCCTCCATAAAATTTAGGACCGACAACTTTAATTCATTTCTGGCATTTCACTTAGGAAAAACGAGTTAATTCTTGGAAACTCGTAATAGGTTAATAAGTCATTTGATTAGATTCAACAGTTTTGGTGTAAATTCAAGTGTTTCTACATTCCAGTAGAATATATCTTACGGATGAATTCTACGAATATTACGGATGAATACCAAACTGTTTAATGGGCTTTTTAGCATATCTAGGTACATATCTTACGAGTTCAATTACTTAAAATTGGTTTGAAGTCACTACCTTGACAGGCTTTGTGCATCTTTAATTTAGAAGATTACCGTTTTACTTAAGTCGCAATTTCTTTATCATTACTTGTTTGATAAGATGAATAAATGATGAAACATTTTAATCAAAACATTGTTTCGAAGGTGTTGGGGTTAGAATCATCGCTAAGAAATTATTCCATTGAGAAGTATAAGTCTCTTTGTGAAATAAAATCCGAACAAATATTTTCATGTTGAAGCAATATTAAAAACAAGATTTTATTTCGTTTTATGCGAAAAATAAAAAAAATGGACAGTCTGAAATAACTTTTGATCTAATGATCGTATTTTCACGTTCTAAAATTTAATCTTAAGGATTCGAAGGGGTGTCCTCAAATAGGCTAGATGATTAATACAGACGATATTTTAAGTTATGAAAATCGGACGCAAAAACTTACTTCCTCTGAATAAGTATACCCTTTTTCTCGACTGAATTAGCTTTGTAACTCTCAAAATATGTGTCTAGCCGCAATCTGGGAAATATAGTCCCAATAGTTTGGTCAGAAGAGCGGTCTAAAGCTTGGACCACTTAATGTTAATTTTATTTCCGGTATTTTACCATATCTCGCGAGCTTTCTGAGGAATTGAAAAAATTTTGCACACAATTATAAAACTAGTTTATCAAAAAATAATTCCATGCAAATTATTTTTGGTAAACATTTATTTTTATTTTATTTAATAAGTCAAAAAAAATTTTTTATTGTAAGGCATACAATTTTTTACATCATTTTTAAGAATATAATTTTAAGCAGTAAAATATGAAATTTTAGTGAAGTTGGTTGAATAAATAGTTCCTGAGAAGTCGAATTTTTAAAAAAAAGACAAAATTAGATTTCTCTGGATTGGATTTCCCGAGAACTCCTGAAACAAACCAGCTTTTTGATGGAACTAACCCGCCTTTGCGTTACGTGGAGAGAAAAACTACGAAAACCTCTCACGGTTAACCTGACGGCAAGGTGGTTGTAACCCACGACTCTTCTTATCACTAGAAATATTTATGTTAAACACTTTAGTCGGGGCGAGACTGGAACAGAATTAGTATTAACCATCCATCGCTGAGATTTGAACCCGGATCTTCTCATTGGAAGGTGGGCACTCTATCCTCTTAACCCCCATGACACTTTCTGTATCATTAACGAAAGGATAAAATTGAACATCATTTAACCATCTTCCAATTTTGATCTTTCGTTTAAAAGAAAACATTTATGAGCGACCATTGGCAAAGTAATTTTCCTCTTAATAAAAGAAAATGTCTATATTTCAAAATGTCCCGCCTCACATTTAAAAACAATATTCTGTTTGTTAAAAGCGTATCTATCAACCATATTTTTTTACTTAATATTGAAATAAACTTTGCTATTTATGACGTCCAAACTATTGCACACTAGTCTTGCTATACTTTAACTTTTGATGTGTACTTTTGCTTTCAAGCTTTCTTTTACGGTATTTCAATCGGCTATTGTGATTTGTTGTAAAAAGGACTTTATCTGTATTTGTTTTACAACTAATAACTTTACCCGTTTCGAAATTAACACATTTCCTTTTACTTTACTTCCTTTAACACTAAATATTTCGATTAAGATTCATATTTATATAAATGGTGGACATAATGTAGAATTTATGTAAAAATGTCTACATTTCGTAAATCTAGCTTTATTTCTTTTTCAGTGCTAGTGCAGGTAATTAGCTGCCTGACCTATGACGAACTTGCCAAAGACGAGTGTTTCAAGAAAGTTTACCTGTGCGGAGATTACAGGACGAGCGTTACAGGTGGAACAGGGCGTCTGGCTACAGAACCACATAGATTTTCAGAAATATGCAGGTTCTACTCAATATCTTAAAGTTGCTCGAATATTAATATTTTTATTTTGAAATCTTTATATAATTTAATCTTAATAATTCAGTGACTTTCAAGCGCACGTTAAATTTATGTTTAATTGTAAGCTTATATGGTTAGTTTACTTAGTTTTACAATTGTTTTATATTGAGGCTCTAACAAGGAAATGGGCTTAAAGAGCAACATAAAATCTTCATATCAAACAAAATTTAATACAGTTTGTGGCATTATTCGAATATGTTTATTTTTCGACCACTTGAATTGTTTGCTATTCTGCCCCTCGCTCTCCAAAATAAACGAGTTTAAAAAAAACTGGGAGTCAAGATGTCAAAGGGGAATCAATAGGAAGCACGGGCTATTTGCTTTTATAAGATGTTCTGTTCAAAACCATTACTGGTAGGAATTTGTTTCTTTCTTTTCCACTAACTTTTTAAATTTATATTGCTAGAAGTGTAACGTAAATATGTTTAAACTTTCCTAGTAGTAAATATATAATGCAATCCCTAGAAGTGTACTTTTTGCGAATTAAATAGTGAGTAAGTCAAATCTAAAACTTTCGTTCAAAGAGCAGATATTAATTATTTATGATTTCGAATTGTAGTCAATTACTAAGCTTTATTTATTTTATTTTTTTAAATTACGAAATACGATGTTTCCTTTTAAGTCATTTCCTAATTTTCACTTAGTTTAGTAAAGAAATCTGAATGAAATACTATATTTAACAAGAGTATATTTTAATAACTAGACAAAAAAATTTAAACGAATATAATAGTTTTGCAAAAAGTATCTTTTATATCGACTTGAATGAAGCTCTTGTGACATCAACGACGATTATCTAAAATAATGTTTGTTTTAATTGCCACTACAAAGAATATAGAGTAGCTTAACATGCAGTTGCCGAATGTGTAACCAAAATTTTTTAATGTCTTAAAATATCTCAGTATCTGATATATCACCCTAAACTTCTTAATTTTGAAATTAATTTCTTAATAATCTGACCACGCGTGTTTAGCAAAATATTTAAGCAATTGAATTTTTACATTCTTCAAATTATCATTATTTCTGCTACCATGTAGATTTTGTTTCGATAATATACTAATCTATTATTTTATATTTATTAGTACTTTAAGTTTTTCTTGAAATTGAGCATTCATTCTAAATGCTGTCAATTTTTTTTTCTTTTTAAATCTTAAGACTATTGGCATTTTTCAGAAAATCAAACCTTTCTGAACTTCTGATAATCGTATTAATTAAGCGCACCTTTTTCTCGAAAATCCAGCAAAAAATGTATTTTTTTATTAATCCTTATTGGTTTGAGTAATGAAAAATAAATACATGTTAGTGCTACTTAAAAAACAAAACAGATTGTTTTGTTTTTAAATGAACGAATTTGAACTGCAATTTTATTCTGGCATTTAAACTTATTCTGCCTCTAATTTTAAGAAAGTCGCCTTTTTTAAAAAAAAATAATGCATAGTGTTGAAAAAATTTACTTAAGTTTTAAATTTACTAAGTTTTTATTTTAGTTTTCCAATTTTGACACAATCCACCAAATATTATTTTAGTTTAAATTGCTATCAAAAAAAATGCCCCAATATGCCTTAATTTGTTTTTAAAAAAACTAGAAATAGAAAATTATAAAGATTCCAAAGTCGTGATAATTTTAGAATCTTCGCACAAAAATTGTTCTTTTTCTGACTGCAGTTTTATTTTCTGCTAAAATAAGATATAGACATTTCTGGATCACAAATTGTTTGATATGTGTAATAGTTATGTTCTGACAATTAGTTTTTCACCCTCGCTGTACCACGCGATTTCCACAGACTAAGTTAAAGTCTCAAAATTTGCGCAACCTGTGATTTACACGGGGTAGCATTCTTCTCGTTCATTCAATTTTACTTTTAAGTTTTTTTTTATTTATGGTCTCATATCGACTCTACTTCTCTGTGAAATTCAATTGTTTATTCAGACAATGGCGCTAGTTGTCCATGTTTCTGAGAAAAAAACAAACATGTTTTGAAATATTTTACGCGTTTCTTTTTTCAAGGAAAGGATTTACTCTGTTGCTTTACAAAAAAATTTCAAAAAGTGCAAATTTCGTACAAATATTGCGAGGTAGGACTGGCTCAAACTTTGTGTCAAAGTTTGTCATACTAACTTTAATCTATAGTAAATGTTTTGTTAATAATTTGCTTATTTTCATTAGCATATAAGTTTTTACGTTTGTATTTCATAAAATAAATCTTCGTTAACCAAAATAAATTTTCAAGATTTGGCTTTTATATGATTATTCTTAATTTCAATTTTCCAACAATATTTTTATAATCGAATACTATATTGAAAAAAAATTCTTTTCACAAAACATTAGTTGACTATTTTAATTCTAATATATATATAAATTTGAAATATGTAATTAAGAAAATGCAAACTTTTTGAAATTATTTTGGTAAAAATTTCACGCAGCGAGAGGGTCAACATTCTCTTTACAGAAGTTATGAATGTAAATTTTTCTTAAGTTTCGTCATAAGGAAGCAAGAATTTTAATACTCCTATAAACAGTCTCGATTACTTAAATAGAAATTAATTTAAACGAAACATTTAATTTCCTGAAAACTAAAACTGGAAACAATTAAACTATACCTTATTTATACTTATTCCTTTTATTTCATTGATAGCGGCATCAAGCATAAGGAAAAGCGTTGAAAAGTCCAGTTTGCAATCATAGTATGAATGCATTAACCCATGTAGCTTGAATAATTTTGAGCACATAAAAAAAAAATAATAAAGGATCTAAAAAACACTGTTGAAATACACTAAAATATATTTAGAATAAATTTTTATTCAATAAATAAAACATAAATTTTCAAATAATTTTCAGTATATATAAACTTGTTTAAAATTAGTCCTTGTAACTATTCAGCTTTGATTCCTAGGCAAGGTGACATTCAATTAGACTTCAATTTTAAACAGAATGTTTTTAATTCCTTCAATGTTTTTAAAGCTCGCAGTAAAAAAAAAAATTATTAAAAAGATGTGATGATTAATTTTTTTTCACTCTAAGAGTCTATGCCATTATCTTACGTTATTTCAATATCGAGTAAAGTATTTTAATATACTGTGTTACTAAGCGAATAATCCAAAGAAACTAATAGGAAGACAAAATATGAAGATGGTAATAAAAGTTTGCATCTTTCGACCGTTCAAAAACTCACATCACACCTGTCTGATCTTGAGAATGGGTGCTTATATATGAGAGCTGGAAAGATGCCTGCTATTATTACCATCTACATATCTTTGTAGCAAATATTTCGTGTGCTCAAAAATAAACATTCAATCTCACAATATTCCTCAGACGTGAATGCGATAAGCAAAAGTGATATGACACAGAGTTTATGGTTGCCAATGGAAAATGAATAATAAAACGGTGGAAAAAAAACTCAAAAAGCCGCGGTAGCAGAGAGTGAAACAGATAATGAAGCATGAATACCGTGCCGGTGGAGCCTTTGTTACATCGAACAAACCAACCATGAATTAAAATTTAGTCTAAAGAAACAAAATAAATATATCCGTTATTAAAATTGCAATAAAACATCGATTAAAGCACATCGTAATTTTGGGGACAATTCAATACATCACCAGTACGACCTAACTGAACAAACTGACTTGACAAAATTAAAAGCACACGATAATAAATATATTCTTTGACAAGAATACGAGAAATAATAATTGCTGCACATAAACCCGTGGGGGCTCAAGAGATAAAGCATTCGCCTCCCAATGACATGAACCGGGTTCGAATCCCAGCAATGGCTAGTCAATACGAATTCCGCAGACGGCACGCACCGACCACAGTGCTGACGTGAAATGTCCTCAGTGGTAGACGGATCGTGCCATCCCCTGCCTTCAGACTATCCGGGGGGGGGGTTCTTCGTGGTTTTACTCTCCATATAATGCAAATGTGGGCTAGTTCCATCAAGAAATCCTCCACGAAAGCAAAAATTTCTACCAATACTTGATCCTGGAATTCCCTTGTCTTCTGGATTGGGTTCAAAATTACAAGGCTACAGAGGTGAACATTGGTAGTCGTGAACTTAAAATTGGGTAGGCTGTTCAACGACGGTTATAAAATAAAATTTCAGCCCATTATGGGAATCTCGGGCAAAAATTTAATTTCCATAATACCCAAATTTTTTATTCCCCTGTCACATCAGCTCATCTTGATGCCCTTATTCATATGAAAACCAATTTCCTTGTTAAGGACGAAGAGTTTCTCATCCCCAATGCGCGTGGAAATTCATTTTACCATGATTTGCGTCCCACGACCACTACGATTTTTTTTTTTTTCACCTTCATTTAGTTTTCACTTTCTATTTCTTTCTCGGTTATCAATTTTTCTTGTTCATCACCTTTATTTCCCTTTGACTTGACATTTTCTATTTCAAGTTACTTTCATTTTCCCCAGTCAAGTTTGGCAAGTTTTGAGAAGGGGCACTTATTTTTGAGTGCTCGAAACATGTCTACTTTTATTACAATCTTCATATTTTTTAAGACAATGAAGTTTTTTTATCAAGTATTATAAAGTGTGTCATACAATGTTTATGTCTTGATGATTATTTTGATCAGAATCGTATGCTCGTAGAAGCAAATATCCTTATTTTAATATTTTCACAGGACTCACGCGGTCTTTAAAAAAGCAAGAAAAGCCATGGCATTAATATTCTTATTATGAAGTTATCTTTAACTATAAAATTAAACTTTCGAATCTTTAGATTTTTTACTCACATATTTGGAGTTATTGAAACTGAATGATGTGCTGAATATAAATGCATTTTGTAAATGAAGGAAATAAACAAAGAAACTATATTAGCAATATTTGATGATAAATGTAATTGATCGAAATCGAACATGTTGAGACATTTTATAGCTGCTTTGTGAAAGTCAATTTCAGAACACATAGAAACATGAAGATGTTACTTACAAATCATTTTATCCCACCCCCCAAAAAAAAAAATACACGGAACTTAAATATTTGGTAGAATATAACAATTTGTGGAACAATAAATCCTACAATATTCAAATCTATGTTTTTAAATTATCACTTAGCGTTCACTAATTGATTTGGGCGAACATCTAAACATCTTTTGCTTAGTTGGAATTGGTTTTAACTTAATTGTGTCTATACATCTTTCAATTTTGTGCATGATTACGTAGTGTTAATAATTACCGATTTATTATTTTTGTTTCAACCTATAAGAACGGGTATTTAGCTAGTAACAATAATAATATTTAAAAAAAATTGCATTCGCACAAAATATTTATTTTCAACGCAACTTCGTTTAGAAAAAAAATCAATTTATTAACAGGGTGTATCTGAACCATAAAGTATTGTTAACCAGAAACAAAAAATATATTACATATGTTTAAGTTATTTAAGTCTCTTTCTTTTATTTTTAAATTAATTCGTAAAAGAATCGAAATTCCTCAATGTACGGAAGCTGCTGTTTCAAGTTTTTAATTTTTAATTGAGTAACTTTGAACTCTCCCCTCCTTAGCGTCCGATGTCAAGCTAGTGATTTTCTATTGTCTATTCCCTGTGTGCTAGTGATGTTGACTATTTGTCGCAAAGTCACTTAGCCGGTTCTTCCATCCGAAGAATATTCAAATAATGTCACTTAGCTGGTTCTTCCATTAAGTATCTTTGGAATTAATAGATTTAACTATATGAAAAATAAGTTATATATTTAAATAAAACTAAAAGAAGATTTTTCTCAGAGAAATCTTTTTTTTTTTTTAAATCTCTTGGCCGGTTCTTTCACTATTAAAGTGTAGAAATTAATATATTAAAGTGTAGAATATATTAAAGTGTAGAAATTTAGTCCCAACTGATAATAGTAAGAGAACCATGATTTGGCTATATAGCTATTAATGATTGACAACATTATGATTCTCATTTAACACAAGATTTAAAATGTGCTGGTGGAGGGAAATCTCAAACTGCAATTTAATCGACCACATTAACTCTTTTAACGGTCTTAAGTTTTTATGTAAATGTATTGACCTTAAAGTATTTGTAAAGTAAAGAATTTCCGCTACAAGTGTTTTTCTGTGAGAAAAAGTTAAATGATATTTTATTCGGTAAAAAATAAGAGGATTAAATGCCAAATCTAAGAATTAAACTAAATTAAAATTGCTAGGAACCTGTTATGCCTATAGTGGCATCGGAAGAAAATCAAAATTAATATTAAAAAAAAGTTTTGTTGGATTGATAAAATTGCGCTTTGACATTTCTGGTAAACGTAGAAAAATTTTAAACTCATTCAATATGTCATAGTTTTGAGGACTTTTTTATCGTGAAAACAAATTCTTTAATCAGTTTTAATATTTGTTTTTAATATTTGTTTATCTTATTTTTAAAATAGAACGAATAAGAACTTCAATTAAGGAGTATTTTTCAAAAAATAACTTTTTCCTGAGCATGTTTTAAAGTAATTTTCTTTCAGGAAACACAAAGAGTTCATTGCATGCGTTGAACAGGCTGCAGATTTCTGCACCGAGAAGTTTACGAACGTCTCCAGAATGATTCTTGACAACCGAAGAAGCTTAAAACTTTTTTGTACAGACTTCGAATGGAAAAGAAGTAAATTTAGTTTTCATACTTAGTTTCATAGTTAGTCAGATTATGAATGAACTAGGGTGCTGAGTCCTCTTTTCGTTGCCTCTCACCAACTCTAATAATTGCTCCGCTATAATTGTTTCTTGAGTTAAGTTTTTCCTATTGTTCCTTGAGTTAAGTTTTAAGTTTTTCCTATCCGGAAGCAGAATTCATATCGACCAGTTTTCGCTGGGATTCGAACCCGGTTCAACTCACTGGAAGGTGAACGCTCTACCCCTTGAGCCATCGTGGCTTAACCTTATTAATTATGACCTTTTGAATTATCTAGTATAATATACTTACATTGTGGACATCCAGATTCAGGCCAATTTAAGGTAACTAACAAATTCAAACCTTCTTCTGAACTTCAGTACGAGCGCGCCATAAGTTGATTTAATCATTTAACGAATCACTATAACTGTCGAATCACTATAACTGTAATTTATAATAGTATATTAATGGAATTGCACCAAAAATAGTTGGAAAAACTTTAATAAGTTGACTGCTTTAAGTAAGTTTATCTTAAAATGTAGCGTAATAATGCAATATCATAGAATTACATTATAATACTGAAACAACGCTTTTAGTTTTAAACTTTAAATTTAGAAAACAAACAAAATCAAAACCGTATTGGAAGTAAAGTAAAAAAAAAAAAATGTTAAAGCTAAATATTTTTAAATTTTGGATACGAATTTTTATTACAGGAAGACAATATATTTATGACTTGTATTTATTTTATGCAGATGAGAAGCAAAAACAAAACGTAAATTAATATTTGGAAACTGGTTTCTATCATGCAATAATTTGTCCAATAAAAATTAATTTTCCGACAACAATGGAAACATAAGATTTTCAGATATAGTTAGAAATCTACAAAATGTGTATTTTCATATTTCTGAGACTATTATTTTTTTCTAGATTACTTTTCTTCTTCAAAGTGTATCAATGAAAATGAGAAGAAAGTCGCAGAAGATTGCGTAAAAGAAGATGAGGAATATGTAGACGATCGTCCATACTGGTGCCTTATACCTGAACCATGCGAGTATGTTAAAAATTTTACTAAATTTGACCTTCTTTACATCAATTTTAATATAAAATTTTCATTAAAAATATTCATGTACATAATGTATCTTTTAGTCGAAATTTCACCACTTCAATTCAGAGTTCGATTTGCTTTCTGGTAAACACAGGTTCCACGACCCCAAACCAACGTAGCATTTTATCATTATTATTATTTTTTTTGGTAGTCATCAGCGTAAGACTCAGTAATAACGGTTTATTTAGTTACCCTAAATAAGAGGTAATATTCTTTGTAGTTCGAGCAAGTATATCCGGGTTTGGCTCTTAGGCCATTAAAGATACAATGATCTTTTCCCAATCTACATAACAGATTTGTTCAAACATCATTTTATAAAACTCTTTGATTAGTATGTTTTAAAAAAAGTTGATGAAATTGCCATTTTGCTTTGAAATAAAAACTGAAATATCAGAAGAGAGGTTGGAACTAACACCTAAACAAACAAATTTATAAACTTCTGAAATATATTTCTTTCTTTGTATGAGCAACAAAAATCAAAAACTGAGCTAAACTAAGTTGGACAAAAGCGAAAAGTTAAAATAGAACAGCTTTTAACACTGTTCTATATTTTTGTTTGAACTGTTCTTGTTAATTTACGTAGATTTAATAATAATTTAGTTATATTTTTAGTTTTTCATAATAATTAAGGCATCTAGAGGAAGTTCCTTTACAAAATTTTTGATTTTTTTTTCTTGAAATATATTATATCAGTTATGTTATATCTGTTTTACACTGAACAATAAAACATACAATAAAAGAATATAATTAAAACTTCCAAAGTTAAAGCAAAAATAGTAAAATCTGGAATCTTCTGAAAATTAAAATATTTCGTTTAAAATTTGTTCAAGTCTAATAATAAACATTAGACAAGCTTTAAATCTAATAAGCATGTTCTTTAAATCTGCTCTCAAATCAAATTCAATAACCTTGCATGTAATATTTCTAAACTTCTAATAAACCTATTAAGTTAAAACTTGATAACTAGCTTGAGTATACTATGTTTCTAAATTCATACCATTGCACTTGCATATTGCTAAATATTTTTTTATCAAAATATTTTGTTTAAAAAAATCTAAACTTTTTTATATTAAAAAAAATACTTTCATTTTTCAATTTCTTTAAGCTAGTCTGGTTTTAAAATGGGTATGCTTGATTGTCTTGTAAAAGTAGTTTTAATTCATTAGCATGATTTCTATGATTTTAGCCGTGAGTTCAAGACTTCTCAGTATTTTTTTTTCCCGCCAAATATTACCTCTAAAGCGAATTAAATTATTTAAGTGCTTTGCATTGTTTTAAAAAGTGTTTGTGTTCAAATAATTTCTGTGCTTACGCTAAACTCCAGTAAAAATCCAGAATTCTAAGTTAAATTATAGAAAAGTTAAGGAAAGTCGAAAAAAGTTTAATGTTGCTTTCTCAATGAAATCAAAATCACCTACAAACAAAACAACTCTCCTTAAAACAGGAGAGTTGCGTTTTATCAACTAAAATTTACCTGCTTTTTAATTTCTTTATAATTTTGCTTTTTTGCACAATTGACGTGTTTATATTGAAATAAAGAACATGAAACTGCTGTGACTGGAAACTCATTGTATAAGTGCAGGAGTTATAATTGTAAAAATTTATAATTAAATTAGTTATTTATTTAATATTATTTCGAAGTAGCATAGAAATACATATAAATATATAAATCAAAGTAATGTATATAAATTGAATTAAATTCTTATAAATTTAAGGTTTTACAGGATGTATAAGTTGCCTTTTTTCCGAACTTCATTTTAAGGGTATTCAATCTAACATATAATGCCAGACTAAATTAGAATAGTGTTCATTGAGCGAACAAAGAAAGCTCTAATTACGAAGAAATCCAAAAGGAACTGCGAGCGTAATTCTGGCGAGCAGTTCGAGCAGGGGGTGGTGCCTTCTAGAGTTACAGTCAAACTTTGTTTTAAAGTAAACTCGAAGGGGGACCGAAAGCATGTTGATTGTTAAGAGTAGTTCACGTTATCGGTTCAGAAATTTATCATAAAAACCATACAATACACATATATTCTATTACCTATATCTAAGCTTAAATTTCTAATATAAATGTTTAATAACTGTTATACATATTCTCCTAAAAAATACAACTAATTGCTTTAAAAGATGAAATAAAGCTATAAAGGTTACAAACTAAGAAAGAAAAAAACTATATGTGTACTTTCTATGCTGTGTTTTTTTTTTCTATTATGTAGAAGAAGAAAAAAAAGCAACTAGCTATTTGAATTAAACAGATTTATTGCACAATTTCGAGAGGATCAGTTTTCTTATCAGTCAATTTATAATTCACGATAAAAGTAAAAATCTTTCCAAGGGTAATGAAATTAGAGTTTACCATAAAAAGATATTTCACATCGAGCGTGTTCACGTTAATAAGTACTTTAAAGCATTATATCCATATACAATTTCAAGGGAAATCGAAAATTAGTTCACGTAAAAACTACGTCATCGTGTTCCCCTTCTCGAAGTTCGACTGTACATACAAAATTATATTACGTATTATACTTTATTATATTATAACTGCAAGATATTTTACCTATCCCTTTAGTACGTTTTTATAATAATTTTTCGAAGCAAGTTCACATTTGCTGTGTATTCACTTAATACATTTTACACATAAATCAATAATGAGTTTACTTTTCAGGGCCCTTGAAAGAGTATTTCACTGTACCCTTCGGAAAATGAGACAAAGATGTGGTTCTGTAGCAGCTGAAGTACATAGAAGAATGCACATTTTAAAAATGGAGAACAGGGATATTGTATGCGAGATTCGGCTACGTAATCCTCTGTACTGCAGATACCAACGACACCGACCATCCCAAACAGTACCTGTAAAAAGAATCGGTTCTCTATCCGTCGCTCTCTCAAAAGCTATTAACAATGTCTTTGAAGCAGCTTTGGTTGATACGATGGACAATTTTGCTCTCTTGATGAATGAAGAGAATCTAACAAATTTGTTCGAATCGGATGAATATCAGTTGAGAAGATATATTTTTAAGCAAGAAATTGATGATAAATTTGGTCCTTTCTTCAAAAAATGTAAACTGCCAAAAAGTGAACTGTCGCGAAAACCAGATTTGAGTGCAAGGGGGTTTCGTTTACTGTTTGAAAATATTAAGAAAGTTTTATCAGAGGCTAGTGCTGAAATTTATAAATTGAGTTCCAATTTTTATGAAAACATTTTGGAGCCTTGCGAAACGGAGATCATAATGTTAGCTAGCTGTTTAGAAAATCTTAGCGAATCGAGACTACTTAAAGCTATAAATTTAGGGATTTCACAAGAACTTAATTCTGAGCTGAAATCTCTCCGGGATTACATTCTAGATCTGTTAGAACTTCTTAGCTGTAATGAAGATTTCTTGGTTAAGAGTATTAGCGAAGATGAAGCTTTGATATCGTGGGAGAACATGGATAGCTTTCCCTTACAGACCTTGTCTTGCGAGTGGAAAGACAAAAATGAAAAGAGAATATTCCAGTGCTTTTTGAAATTGAAACCTTCAGATCTAGCTCATGAAGGCATACAGCCTGAGTCTACTGTAAAATCAGAGATAGTAAATGAGTTTCTAAAACCTTTTATGCTTGGAACTTCATTATACACAGATTTCGGATCTGGCTTGGAAGCAGATTTTACTGTGACGTCTGAACAGGGAATTTCTCCAGAGGTTGGAATATCTTTTGGGGAGGAATCTAAAGTTGATACACATGCAAAGGGAGAGCAATTAGTGCTTCCGAAATCATTGGAACTAATCCCTGAAAACTCGCAACCTGTGGTGGAGTCACCTATACAAAGCGAGAACGTAAATGAGTTTCAGAAATCTCTCATACTTGAATCTTCATTATTAATAGATTCCGGATCCGGTATGGTGGGTGATTTTGTAGAGACAACTAATGAACAAGGAACATCGCTAGATTCTTTCACCACAGATACTTTCACTTCCAAAGTTGATTACTTTGATATACACAGAAGTGGAGAGCTAATGGATCTTCCGGAAGAAATAGTTAGAGAAGAAGATTTGGAGGAAGAACTTGGCGATATAAAATTATCTGGTGAAAATAACCAAAATGTAAATGAGCTTCACAAAAGAAACCACGAGCATTCTTCGGGAGAAACATATATTTTAGTTAATCCTCCGTATTCACCCACAGAGTCTGTATCATATCTTGTAGTAGATCAAACCTCTAATACAGAGAAATCCTACTTGGACTCCCTTGAAAGATCCCCTTCTCTCGTTAATCCAGAGTCATCTAGTGTTGAAGTTGATAATGAAGAAAAAGAAAATTTAGAGCACCAGTTGCGAAAAATAATTGAGGCATTGAACGAAAGATTCGCAGATGTTGAAGGAAAAATTTTAGATTCCAAAAAAGGTACAAAATCATATTCCAAGAAAAGACAACAAATAAAAATTCCCCAATTCTATCACCCTTACAACATAAACAAAAGTTTTCAAAGTGAACTTGAACATTTACTAAAAGAAAAAATGAACGAGTACATTGAAATGTATTCAATTTATTCACAACCTCCTTCCACTATCAAAAGTAAAAGGCGTACAGTACGCACCAAACGAGGAGTGGTGAATGAAAGAAAAAATTCCAAACTGGACAAAAGTTTCGATGTTGAGTCGTCAAACGAGTCAACTCGAATAAACTCCAAATTTCTGAATTTTAAAGCTGAATTGTAAACTATAATTTAGTTAATTATATTAAAGTTTCGTAAAAATTTGTTAAAATAAACTTTCATAACTTTTTCACTTTATGTAATGCAATGTTGTGTGTTGTGGTATCTAAAGTTTACACGAAAAAGAAATCTGACTTTAAAGTTTGAATAAACTTATATTTTAAAAAAATCTGATTGTTCTTAAAACTATTTAAGTCTTTTGCATTATTTCAAAAAGTGTTTGTATTTAAATGGCTGTGCTTATGTTAAACTCCAGTAAAAAATCCTGAATCCTAAGTTAAATTATAAATAAGTTATGGAAAGTCGAAAAAAGTTGATACTTTCTCAATGAAATCAAGACCACCAACGGACAAAGCAACTGTATTTAAAACAGGAGACTTGCGTTTTAATAACTGAGATTTACCTTTTCAATTTTTTTAAAATATTTTTATTTTTTTTACACATTTGACGTGTTTATGTTGAAATAAAGAACTTGAAACTGCAGTGTCTCTGCAACTGCAGTTCAATAATGAAGTGTATAGGGGAGAGTCGGGTAGCCCCGCCCAATGTCAATTTCATATGTATAGAATATTTTTTCAAGTCAATGGGCCATCGGACAATAATTGTTATATTAAAAAAAGATTATTTTCAAGTATTTATGCAGCTGGTAACATGGTAAACAATAGTTTTGAAAATATGTTGAATACAATTGTCATGATATTAAGAAAAATTGGTTGAATGTTTCGATTAAACTTCATTTTAATATTAAAAAAATAATTTTTTCTATACATACAGCATTAAAGTATGTAGTCTTAAGTTTAGTTTGCACAAAGAACGAAGTTAATTTGTGAAAAATTAATCGAGTAATTACAAATTTACAAAAAAATTGGATTTCGGGTAGCCCCGCTGACATGAATGTTAGATATCACAGCCCACTTTTATTTCGTCGATAAATGTACGGTTCCAAAGACTTACTTAAATTAAATTATTTTCTTTAAATATTTAATATAAATATATATTAATATTATAATATATTAATATACATTAATAATAATAAAGAATATAACATTTGTTGTTAATAAATGATAGAATTCACTAAAAGTATATAAATATGTAATAAAAAAAATAATTTTGTGATAAAAATGATAAATAAGGTTTATCTATTGTCAATACATTGGTCATTTTCATTTACACCTGAAAAAACAATCAAAAAACATAATTTTTGTAACTGGGCGGGGCTACCCGACACATTTTGAAAAGAGCTGAAAAACATGTTTTTTTAAATTTCTATTTTTTTAAGTTAAACTATTCTTTTTTTGGTTTATTCTTTTTGTATTTAATTAAATGATAAAACAATAGAAACGTACAAAAATCTTGATTATTACTCAATATTATACAGAAATATAAGCAATAGTCCTTAAGTGGGCGGGGCTACCCGACTCTCCCCTAAGTGCATGGAATAGAATTGTTAAAAATTCATAACTCAATGAATTATTTGTTTCAAATATTATTTCAAAGTAGCATAGAAATACATATAAATCAAAGTGTAATGTATATAAATTAAATTAAATGCATATAAATTAAAGGTTTCACGGGATGTATATGTTGGCAATTTTCAGAATTAATTTTAAAGAATTCAATCTAACATATAATGCCAGACAAAATTCGAATAGTATTCATTAAGCGAACGAAGTGAGCTCTAATTACGAAGCAATCCGAAAGAAACTGCGAGTGCAATTTTGGGCTAGCAGTTCGAGCAGGGGGTGTTACCCCTTAGTGTTAGTTAAATCTTGTTAAAGTTAACTCTAAGGAAACAGGAAATTTTTTAAGGTTTTTTTTTTTTTTTTTTTAATTATCTTCGTATTGCGCTGAGTTATCAGTGGATGTCGTCGTAAAAAAGCCTCCCCCATTTTCCACCTGTATCATTGTTTTTAAATGGATGTTTCCTACCCGTTTCTGTCAAGACATTAAAGACCACATTAGGAAACTAATTTAACTAATTATTGTCACAAAAGCCAGCAAAGAAATGTTCAATTCAAGTGTTTATTATATTTATTTAGTTTTCGGTTGGTAAACATAGTTTATTAAGCTGTCTAACGTATGATGTAACTGACCACTCCATTTAAAAAGATAAATGAATTATAATTCCTTTTGTAAATTTAGCAATTAAATTAGAATTTTGAAATGAAATTATTTCAAGAATTATTCATACAACATTTAATAGAATTTTAGGTATCCTCTATATCGTAGAACTAATAATTATCTTAGTCATGTAAAATCATATTTCACACATACTGTTCATTCACTGGGAAATCTATTCCCAGTGAAGGAACATGTCTGTTCCTTCACTGGCTGGAAGTTGTTTTTTATATTTTTAACAGAATTTTAATGTATTATATGACTAAAGGTACAAGAGAGAAAATTAAAATTTTTCTTTCATTTTTATTGAGTTGGAAAAATCTCAGTAAAGGAACACTTGTTCATTCATTGGTTTTTCATCGTTTGGTAGTCCAGTTAATAAACAGCCCCTAATCTGAGTACTTGCTTATGCTATGATGCTTAAAATAAATAAATAGTAACTCCAATAACCATATTTTGAATTCTCTTTTTCACAATGAGAAAAATAAAACTATTATATGCAATTAATTGCTCTTCAAACGGATAACTACAAACACTGACCTTATAATTTTGTCAAAGAAACAAGGTGTTGCCCAGATACTAACAAATTCAAAAAAATTTCCAGAGAAGAATATGACCAGGTAACCCAATGCATTCTTAGATGACTTCCTATTGTTTGGAAGTAAGCTACTGTTACCAATCAATCTAAGTAAAAACCTTTTGAAATCTTATTTTTTAAAAATATTTATGAAATTTCCATTCACTGGGATGTGTTCCTTCACTGGTTGGTTTACCCTAATGATGGTATTTTTTTGAAGCTATATTTTTAGTGATGATAGTTGGTATATTTCACTTCCTTTAATATTTTAAAAGCATGAGTTCAATTAATATATTTCATTTTGTCAATCTTTTTATTACTTTTATAATTTTTCTATTGAAAAAAAATTTTTCATAATAATTTTTGAGGAAAACCTTAAGAATTAAGTTTATCATTTAACTAATCAAGTGCGGGAATTGAAACAAATTCTGTTAAGTTACATTTGCTTTTTAATTTGAAAGTAAGAAATTTTTAAATAGAATAAATTAAGATAGAATGAACTGGAAAAAAACTATTTTGTCTCCTAAAACTGGATTAAAAAATGTATACAAAAATTAACATGTGTCTGAATAAGTAAGAATCAAAAAAAAAGAAACATTTATATTCACTTTTATAATTGTGTTAAAAAGTTTAGAGATAAATTAATACCTATAACTTTATTAATATTTTAGAAAATAGTAATGGATGTTTGAATAAGTTAAAGGGCTTAGGATATTTCCAAAGATATTAAATGGTCAATTCCATAATGCAAAAAAAAAAATGAAATAAAACTTTAAAAAATATTACAAAAAAAAATTTATACCAAGATTGTCTCTCCGATGCTACTGAATATTAAGTGACGGTACTAAGTTAAGTGGCTTAATACTAAGTGGCGGAAATTGTTAGCTTCTTGTTTTTCTACTAAGTTAGTTCTTATTTTTTAATTTATCATTTCTTTTAAGAGCTATTATGAAAAATTAAATGAAATAAAATTATATTGGAATTATTCCATTTTCTTGACTTCAGCTCCATTGTTCCATAAACTCTCATATCTGCAAAACTAGACGGAGGACAGCCTTTTGTTCATGACAAACTTTTGCCTCAGATGAAAAATTCTTTTACCCTTTCTACACTCTTAAGAAGAGCATTCCGAAAATGAGTGCCAACTTGATCACACAATGCAATGGTTCTGTACGTTCATGAATGCATTCACATCGTATTAGAATGCGAAGGCCA